>JAQIXN010000133.1:0-63277 GCA_034698145.1 Proisotoma minuta
AATGACAAAAAAAACAAATAAGTAATCTTAAAATGGTGTGTTCTTTCTTATTTTTAATTTAAATTACCCCAAATATTAAGTTAAATGTTCAAGTAATTATATTTAATTGATAGTTCCTCGTTAGGGTCTGTCCCCGTTGACTTTTGCGACCGAACTGAGGAGAGAGTCTCCTCTGACCCCAAACAATAACAAATAATAAACTCAATGGGTCAATGACCTCAACTACTTATGATTTTGCTTTATGCCGAGAAAGATAATTATTTTATGAATTGACGTGAATTTAATCAATATAAATATGTAATAATTATATATTGGTACAAGTAAAATCTGTTTTAATTCAGTTGACTATTATATTGTAAAATTAATTAAATTGTGCATAATCGTGTAAAATTGAAATGTTTTCTGCATAAAAGCCAAATCCAATTTCGGTCTACATGATCGACGGAACCTTTGCTTTGGTCTGATTTTACTTCAAACAAACATTTTTGTGGTTCCATTGCAATTTGTGGCCAACTTCAAAAATAATGTTTCAATACAAGAAAAGCTTTGATGTCGTTTTATTCAAATGTTATTTAAGCATATCCACAACCGAGTCCCACTTCCCCTTGTTTGCATTCGGAGTTAGTCCAAGAACGCGCATAAATATTTGATACTCGTCCACTAATTTTATGGGAGGATGTGTTTGCCCTTTTTTGAAAGCTGAAATAACCCAATAATTTTAGAATAAAGTGGTTATCTTCATGTCGTTTGTCCGCTGTTTACCAGGTCCCTTTGCATAGAAGACTGTCCGCATGTCGGCCATGTCGTGATAGCCGTGGACGCCGTTGTAGGGCTGCGCCGACGACGCTTTGTTATTATGAGGAATCTGCTTCTCTCCTTTGATGCCCACAATGAAATATCCTGGTTGAGCAACAAGTAGAAAGTCCAAAACATTCAGCCCTTCTTTGTAATGCAACGCTTCGGGAATTTCGGATTTTTCATAGACAGCAACTCCCGTAATATTTCCCAAACTTTTCCCCAGCTAAACAAATAAAATTAGTATTTGATATGATTTATGTTGGATTGTTCAAATATTCTCACGGCTTCCGTCCTATTTGGCATCGCCTGGAGTTGGACGACGCTGCCATAATCAACGACACGGTAAACATCATCCTCGTTGATATATTCGGATAAAAACACTCTCTTTACATCTTTGTTCAAGCTGGGATTCGAATAATTAAACTTAATTACTTAATCATTAGCTTCCCTACCTCGTCATTCCATGATCGCTTGTTAACACAACGTTTATCTGTTTGTCAGTATTTTGTGTAAATAGTCACTGCTTTTTGAACGAGGTAGATAGATGCATACCTTATTTGTTAACCCTGAAAGCTGAATGCTCATCAATAGTTCATGGATGGAAGTGTCCCTTTGTACCATGGCCAATAACAATTCGGGTGAATCGGGGCCGAATTTATGGCCAACATGGTCAATAAAGTCATCGTATACCTAGAAAAAATACGTAACACCTCAACCAAAGCAAGTCAAGGAATAAATTATGATAGTTGACCAAACTTTGAGTTCAATTTCTACCCAAGAGAAATGTTCTATTTATATGTAGTAAAGCATTGGATAAAATTGCATCTCTGAAGCGAAACTACGATAAAAAAGTTTCGAGTTGCTGATTTAATCTCACAATAAGCTAATAAATGAGCTGTGCTTAATCGTACATTTTATTCCAGACAGGAAATGGGAATTTCAAAGACATAAACACTAATCTTTATGTTTACGGAACTTTTATTCTAGCCACATTGACTGACTGGAATAGTAAACATGTTTTGAGATTTTGAGAAGCAATCAAAAACTTATATTTGGGCTTGAATACCCGTTAAATGAGAGTTGAATTGAAATGTAACAAAGAGAAAGCAAAAGCAAATGTTCCCAAAACGCAAAAGTCAGACATGTGGCAAATGTTGTCCACTGATTTCTCGGAATATTTGGAAATTGGTTTTGAAACTTGACTCTACTGTCAACAAAGAAGTAATGGTTATATAAGAGAAAATAAGTATGCTCTTACCATTGCCAAAGAATAGCCGCTTTTTAGTCGTTTCAATGCTACGAGCAAATCACTTCGAAATGCTTTATTGACATCTTGATATGAGTATCCAGTGCACTCGGTCGGCAGAACTCCATCAAAAGGAACGTCACAACGTGCCCAATTAGCTAAATAAACCTTTTGACCATTCTTTGTAGCGGTCGCCCAAATTGGTTCTGGGGAATCTTTCCACCAAAATGGTGACTTTGTAGAATTGTCTATTAGTTGGAAGACCATTTCTTCGTCATCAGAATTCTGAGGGATGTGGAGCATGTAGTTTCCCAATATATTGTGGTTTTCGGGATACACTCCGGTGGCAATTGTTGTCCACGATGAAAAAGACATGCTAGGAAATATTGGATCCACGTATGAAGCATGGACTCCATCCGATATAAAATATGATAGCCCTGGCAGTTGACCTTTTTGTCTGTTGTAATAATCCCACCGAAATCTGTTCGTTATGTAACATTAGTCATTTTATAACACACTGCAGACATACATAAACATACAAAGAAATGATGCATAGCGTCTACTTTCACCTGATTTCACAAGACAAGACAGAAAGCATGGGACAGGAAAATATATGCAAATTAATTGGTAACAGCTTTACCAACTTTCAGGGTCATATACAGAATTAGTAGTTGGGCAGTAATTATTTTGAAGCTAGACCAAAGTAATCCCAAGAGCCTTAAATAAATACTAAACTTGTGATTTATTTAATTACCCGTCAATGAGGATTATTAAGAGCTTAGGAGAATCTGAAGTGGCAGCGGAATGAGATTCGCATTTGGTATTCTCATCTTCTACACAGCGATGTGGAAAATGATGTGGAAAATCGTGGACGGGAGAAGATGACGAAGGGATAATTTGAAGGTGAAATTGGAGTGAAATAATTAGGAAACGAAGGATAAGCGACAAATTAATGTGACAATTTAAAACCTCAAATAGACTCATTATTGCTCTTGAGAGGAATAAGTGGATATTTTGCAACGATTGTGATTTGAGGTCCTATGAGATTTATATTGATCCAGAAAATGTGTTGTAAATCTCAAATGTGCAAAACTGACCTGAAATCGTTTAAATGTGGAATAGAGTAAACCATTTTGAAGAAAATGTATAATAAAACAATGCTTTGTATTTATTTGTCAGTTGAAGGTTTCAGAGACTGACAATCCATTTCATATTGGTTGATAACCTCTTAAGAGGTTGAATTGTGAGACTGAATAAGGTCATGGAATTTAAATTAGAAAAAAACAGCATCCGATTCACAATAATACCAAAGTAGAGCAAGAATGTATTCAATTTCCATTAATTTTGTGAATACAATGTTTGAGCAATTTCTAACATTTAACCACAGCTTTTCCCAGATTAGCTCCTTGTAGTAGGTCGATGAGGGCTTGAGGCATGTTTTCAAATCCTTCCGTTATCGTTTCCTCTACTTTTATTTCCCCCTATCAATCAACAATACACGTGGATTCAAAATAAATAGTAGAAATATTCGAAGCATTCATTACCTCCAGAATCCAATCTCTAATCATATGAATTCCTTCAAACCACTTGTCTCTCCACCGAAGGACATGAAGACCTTCCATTTTAATGTTTTTGTAAATCATTGTAGTGTAATCAAAGGGAACTGTTAAATACCGCAATCAAAATTGTTGTTAAATGTCATTATGAATCACGGGCAGATATATTTAATTGCTACATATCCCCTTTTAATTGCACTCACTTAACGCCGGCTTGTTTGGGTCTTTGTTGTATGTGGAAATTGCTCCACAAAGAGGGATTCTGCCAAATGGATTCATTTTCTGTATAACGTGATAAGAAAATTCCCCTCCCACCTGAAATGTCATGAGGATCCATCATGAGTAAACTCATATCTAAATATCTACCCAAGTGCGTTTATCATAATAATAATATTTACATTCTAGAGACTTGAGTAAATATGAAATTACACAGTTTAGTGTTTACTATCTTTGTGAAATCTAGGTCACTACTTACGCAATCGAAAAATATATCAACTCCTTTAGGAGCTGCCTGTTCAATGGACTCCTTCACTGAAGTTGTCTTGTAATTGAAGGCATAGTCAAATCCAAATGTCTTGAGCAAAGCATTAACTTTGTCATCCGATCCTGCAAACCCTATCACCGTACAACCTGACTTTTACAATATTAGTCGTAGACGCATATTTTGAGCAATTGAGAGGATCTTTAATATATGCCTTTGAGTTTAGCGATTTGTCCAACCAGGGACCCAACGGCCCCTGAGGCTGCCGAAACAACAACAACTTCTCCTGGTTTTGGTAGTCCAACATCCAACAGTCCAAAATATGCTGTGTTTCTGTTACCATTCGCCAAAATAAGTATTTTGCGAAATAAACTAATTTTCTTAAATTACCCAGGGCGTCCCACAGCTCCTAGAGAAAGGGAAGGGGACAGGGATTTCATATCCGGCATAAGATACAAGCATTCGATGCCATCAGTAGTAGATGGCTTGTACAAAGTTACATCTCTCCAGCCAAATAAACCTACAACTCTTGATCCTTTTGGGAATTCCTCACATCGGCTTTTCAAAACCCTATATAGATCAAAAATTAAGAATAATTAGGATTTCTGTCATGTACACATCCCATGCATTTAAATATTTTAAGATAAATTGGCAGCCGAATAAACCAAAGACCTCATTAAAAGTCCGGGGCTTTGAGGCTAATTAATTTTTAAGATTAGCTTAGTTCTTCATCACACATTCCATAATCTCAGACTTGAATCTGCTTGCTTACACTGCAACCTGAGTCCCTGGCATAACGTCTCCGAGTTTGAGATTGTTTGCAGCTCCCCTCATATATGGATCAACGCTCAAATATTCTGCTCTGCACAGTATTTCTAATAAATTGAGAAAAACCTTTCCGGCTTATATTCTAATGAATTGGTTGACATTTTGTGACCTCCATCATTAATGCTTTCCGTAATCTCTTCCTCCACCAACGCAAAATCTGTTGTTTTTGGTAATCCCGTTGGTTTATTCTTTAGAACAAATTTTCTTGCCCTCATTTTTGTTTTCTGCGAACTTTCACTCAAGCTTTCAAGGTTTTCATAAATAAAATAAGCCACTTAATGGAATGAAAATATAAACAAAAGTATTTTCAAGTTGAATTGCCCATCCATCCATGTGGCTAAGCTAATTGGTTGGTTCTCCGAAATATCATCTTTTCAATGGCATTGAATGTTGAAGGTAAACAAGTTACGTAACACTCCATGAATGATGTAGGTATGCAAGAGTCTAACTTTTGTTTCATGTTGCTTCTTTCTATGCTCTCTGAAGATTTTGTCTAAGCCCTTTGATCGCTTTCTCCAGGTGGTCTTGTAATTACAACAATTAGTTGGTATTCTAATCCAATAGAAGTGAAATCAATGCAAATTGTTACTATTATGATCCTTACATCATCAGTTGCATGCAAGTCTCAATCTGGTCTTACACAAGCATCCGAGAAAGTTGAGCTTTCTCGGCACTCATAAAATCCCAGTCGCTGCACAAGAGTCAGCAGTTGGGACTTTCTCCAACTTTCACCAGCCAACTTCGTTCCCCTCCACTGTTGGGCGCTGAGATGAGAAATTTCAAGAAACTTTCTACTTTCCCCTCGTCTCAATCCGATTTTATAAATTTCCACTCGTTTAATTTTATTTTGTCTTTGGATAACATTTGATATATGTACGTATATTATATAAGGTACTCACAGTGTATGAGGTACATTGCAAATTCGTCTAACAATAAAATTACTGGATAAAATTGTCTTATTGCTATTATTATTAACATATGCGGATTATTTTAATCGAGACCAAATGTGATAAAATATATTCAGACAGGATTGGAAAAATTCTTATTCTCTAAAAAAACTTTCAGTGCTTTGCACTGAAATTGCGAATTAATCACACAATACAAAAATTACACAACGCTTAAGAAAATGTTACATTTATAAAGCAGATTTAACTATCAAGAACAATATCAATTTAATAACCATAAAGTTGAGATGAGTAGATCGGTGGTTGGCTGGTCATCTAAAGATAACTCATTTTATTTGAGTAGATTATGCTCTCACGGGACAATGTCAAACATCTTTAGCATTATTTTCTGATCTCCTGTAACTTCCAACTCGGCTTTGTTTTGGAGACGCAGATGTCAAAATATCCGCAGGACCTAATAAATTAAGACATTAATTTTTAATTCGGCTACATAATCTTATTTTGGAAGAAATGCGAACATTCCATATCCACTTTTCATGATGATACTTATTACGAATTGAAAAATTGTTGAGAAGATGGAGATTGGATAGGAGTGGAAGGGGAAAATGGGAAGATGAAATATTAAAATTAATATTATACCTTTGCCTCGGAACGTTTGTCTTCGTCGTGCTTGTACCATTCCAAAAACAACGGCGGCCAAAGACTTTCTGTTTTGTGACCCTTCTCTATCGTACATTCTGAAAGGAGTCTTTGGTCTTCCTCTCACGAAAAATGTCTCCATTTCACCTTTACCCTTTACCGGCACTAAACCTCGGTATTCCAGTTGGTAACCGTTTTTCTCCAGAATCTGTAAAATATATAGGGGTCCAATTTATTTTCAACGCTGACAAATGATGTGAAGCTAAATCCAAGCTGGAAATCTTAATCAAGTATCACCAAACGATTTCGGAACCGGCTCTTTTGTCAAAAGTAACAGGAAAGCTGGGCATTGTTTATGCATCACTTTGTATAATAAATTCATTGAGTGCGTGGGTAGAAAGATAATCGAAGATGAAAGTACACAAGCGTGTGGTATATAATAATATTCCTGCGGACTTTGTGCAATTTATATTTATTAAGACTTTCTCTCTGCAACCATTCATTTGTGTTTCCGTGTCAGAGACAAGTGCCAGAAAGGGTGGAAATAGCTTAAACTTGTGTACTTAAACTCTAATGGAAATTGATGAGACAGTGACAATGCTGTTAACTTGATTTACTGAAATCAGAATGTTGCATTTGCGCCATGTTTAAGGCTCTACTAAAACTTTCTATTTTAAACAACCATTGAGTGGCATTAATTTTGAAAGATGTTTCCATTTATTTATGAATGTACCTGTGCTGTCTCCTTTGTCACCTGGATTGAATCAGGGAGTCCACAACTGTCCATTCGACTTGCCTAAAAAAATGCACAAAATATATAAATAAAGGCTTAATTTTAACGTCATATAATAATTACCTCATTAACAGTATTTCCCCAGACATCGAAGCAAGGTTTCCTGGCTTTAAATTAAAGAAAATTTTAAATTATGATTTTTAGGTTAGGGTTAGCAACGTTAGGGTTAGCAAAAGCAAACTGAGTTTTCAGATATCTTTACTTACCTCCAATGACGCCAGCCACAACTGGCCCACAAGATATACCTACAACAAACGAAACGTTTGAGGAAACCTTAATGGTTGAGTGGGGAAAGTGTCAGGGAGTCTAATTAAATTAACGTGTCCAAAAATAAGCACGACGAAGGGAATGGCAGGATTGAAAAGGAAAGAAAGTCGCAGCAGATCAAACCTTTTAAGTCCTTATTCAATAGTTTGTAAATAAAAGAAGAAAATCTCCTCAGCTTAAGTAAAGTAACTTTGTTGACAGACAGATCGTCCACAACTTTCTCTGCAATTTACTGGGAGGTGGGAAAAGAAAGCTTTTCACTTCTCTCCCTGTCAGAAAGAATGAAAAGTCCTCGACTTAAAGAACTTTCCATTTCCAGCCAGATTTTCAAGTAAACAACTTTTACAATTGAAAGGTTATTTACTCTAAAGGTACAAAAGGAAGCTGGTCAAAAATCTTTGCGTTTTCTTGAAGAATATTAATATTAATGTTAAGCACCTTCAAACTATGTCTACATAATTTGTCATTTTCACTCTAACTTTGAAAATAAGCCATTAAAACTTGAACCATTACTCACTTAAAAACAACTTTTAATCTGTCTTAGTCAACTTTGTTTAGATTCTTACCAATTCGAAGCTTAAAGTTATTAAATGCGTGACGATTGAGCTCTTCCAGTTTTTCCTTCATTTCGAATGCAAAGTCGGCGAGAGTGCAAAGATGGTCCATTCGATCTGCGTCCATTTGATCACTGGGTGAAAGGCCAGAACAGGCCATGTAAGTACTCGCCACTGTCTTTATCTTCTCAATGCTCCCAAATCTCCTCTCATCCAACAACTCGTCAAAATCAACTGGGGAAAGTTTACATTATTTTAGAAAACTTATTTAACTTATTTGTAACTTGAGATTGTTTAACTCTTACCAACTATTTCATTGAGCAATCTGATACATTCGATCCCTTTATTTACATCTTCTGAATAGAAATCAATGAACTTTGGAATACTTGCGAACATTACACCAACGCATTTAAAATCTTGAGAATACAATTCCTGCAAAAGAAGAATGAGACATTTTATTGTAACTGTCAAATGTCAAACTTTATACAATTCGCTACACTTTATATAAATTCCCAATGGAAGACAATATAAGACAATCCGAGATTTACTCTATCGTATATTTATATATCTGTGCAAAGAAATAAGATCTTTCTTATGTGACAAAAAGATTTAAATAATTCATGTCCAACTGTTTTTTTTCCTCTTACTAAAAAAGCTTTGCATACAATCTTAATATCATTTACAAATAAAGTTAGAGTTTGACTGTCAAGCAAAAGTTTGTAGCAACAATGGTGTGAGTGACAATAATTCGCTTCGTTAAATACTTTCACTCTTGTTACGAGATGTTATTATTATTGTATACAAACAAATGGAGTTAAATAGTCTTTTCTCTGCATAATAAATTAAGACAAGAATCTCTAAAATACTTTTCTTTCTTTAGTTAGACGATATTCACACTAGAAAAGCGTATGTATTACATTGTATAATGGGAAATAATGAGGTCACAACTCACATTCCACTTAAGCTGGGGTGGCTTCTGAGAAATTTATTTGTCGTTTTTTTTACAAAACTACAAATAAACTCTACCTTTATCCCTGTCTAACAAAACTTAACAAAGTCACCAACCAGCTTAATTCGTTTTTGTACTTTTATAAACTAAACATGAAGGATTTTTAAACAAGACTTACATCAAGACGCCTTTCTTCGGCCAAGAGAAAGTGCATTGCAACATGATCAGGAAGAATATTGCGGAGTAATTGAGAATTGTAAGTTCTAACTTCTTTCATATCCGACAACTCTCCTTCTGCTTGTTTCTTCCATAAAAAGTCCAGTCTTGAAGTTATTTCAACAAGTCGGGAGTGATACAAAACCACAATAACGAACAAAACAATCATCATGGTCAACTTGTATCTTGTGGGAATATTGCCTCTGTGGATTAAGAGAAGTATTAATGTAACCACAATCCCCAAAACTTGTAAACAAGAACTGCAATTATTGTTTGCTCACCTAATAACAAGTCCATCGCTGACTAGAGTATCTACAAAAAGCTCCTCAAAAGGGATGCTGATGATTAAGTTATAAATTATGGCCATTAGCACCGTAATACTGGCTTTTACTAAAAAGTTTAATTTGAGAAAAGCAGCCAGAGAGACCATGCAGAGGATCCAGGAGTAGACGACATAGTGATGACTATCCAGACACCAATATGCAGACCTTGCCCCTCCTTCCCCCGACCTCTCTCCAACCACTAAGCTAACATTGTCGTTGTCTGATGAAACCCTCTCACTACTACCGTTAAAGTCTGTACTATTTACTTGATTCAAGTGACTATTTACTTTTCGCTTATTATTGTTAAAATTAGAGTTGCTATTATTGGCACTACTGTTCAGCTCGTCTTCTGCATTATTATGAGTTATCACATTTACACCTTCATTACTATTTGGCACTTTCACTTCCCCACTTTCACCCATTGAGGGGTAACTATTATTACTGTAACTGTTATTATCCTTACTAAAGGTGTGGTGATGAAAGCGTCGATTGGGATTTTGACTCTTCTCTGTGCTTTCACCAGAAGAAAATGGATTTTGAGTCGTTGGTTTCCAAAATGGATAAACACCCTTTTCAAATTTATTGTGCGTAGTTGAAGGTGGATAGTTGGATCGTTTTCTCCTAAATCTATTTTTTGATACTTGGGATGTGGAAATTGGTGGAATGTAATTTGGCACAAGTGCCATTGAAATAGGAAAACTATGCCCATTAACAATATCAGGATGAATATTCAATTCAATTGCAGAATTTCCATGTTTGGGGCCAGTTTGTTGATTTGGGGAAAGTTTATAATTTACGACCAAGTTTTGCTGGAGTGTAAATTGTGAGGGAAATGGAGCAGTGGCTGCTGGTGCTTCAGATAATGTCATTCTTCTTCTCCGTCCTCTTAAGCTGCTGCCGGATGACACTTTAATAACAAGAAAGGGAAACCAAACATTAGCTTTACTACTACATTGTTTAAATATGCATGTAAGAAGCGGCGAAAGAATTAACTGCATAAATAGAAAGAGGATTATAAGCGAGTTAGCAGAAGGAGAAAGTAAGACGATCCCAAGCTAGGGAATATTTTAAGGAAATAAGTATAAATGCAGTTTTGGAAGCAGTTGGTTTTAGAAGAGCAAGTTGTTAGCGAACGAGTGCTTTGGGAATTTGGTTTAGTCTCACAGTCATATAATAATCTCTTGCTCCTTTTCTGAAAATAAAAGGGTAGCTAATATTTCCGCAGTTGCAACACATTTTACAACTTGATCTTATAGAAATTTGGTGATGAGAACTTTCTTTCTTTTGGGTATCTATCAAAGATGAGTTTCTTTTATTAATAAGACCAAAGAATTATTGCAAGTCGGTTAAGTTTAAAACCACAAAATCTTTTGGCTTGTACAAAGCTAAACTTTCTTTAGCCAATATTTTTTTCCTTTGACAGCCAAAATTAAATTAAAGTTTGAAGCGTTACTTTTAATAAAGTTTTCTAGTTTTGCTTCACGTCACTTCTAATAAGAGCTATCTTTCGGACGAGAAATTCACGAGGGCCGTTTTTACAAACAATACTTTGTTGTTTTCTTTGGTATTTTATTAAACTCCGTACCATTTGTACCAATTGCACCAACATTTGTGGGTTGATTTATTAGGAAAGGAAAAAGGTGAAGGCGTACAAAGACTAAGACGTATTTCTGCAGTGAGCTAACGTCATAGCCAGCAGAACATTATTTTCTTATTGTTCTCCAAGGATGTCTATTTTTTACCATTGTTAGAAAAAATGCTAACTCAATGCAATGTTTGCAATAAGCTATTTAGCAAAATTAAGAGAGTGTAACAGTTAAATATCTGTGCATCAGTCATTGTCAAAAATGTCTCCGTTGACAGGAGATTGTTTATTACCTGGAGCTACAAGGGAAAGTTGAGGTCTAATGTCAGTAATTTTATCAAACGGCGTAGCATTAGAATTATCATATCCACTGCTGAGATATGGAAGCTGGAGCAAATAAGGCTTTATTGTAAGTGAGGAATTTGCAAGGTAGGAATTTGCTGGAGGTCGAGCGGTTAATGGAGGTGAAGTATTTCCAGCAAAGAATGAAGTTAGTAAAATCCAGAAAACAGCAAACAGGGTTTTTATACCAGGATGGGACCCTTGTTTCAAAGATGAAGACAGCTCACTTTCCCCCATTGAAGAATCATGAGTCAAAGAAGAGGGCTGGTGATGAGAGTCGGAGAAAGAGTTGAGCCTTTCTTCCTTCCCCGTGTCCCTCATTTCAAGTTGGGATGTTGGAAAACTAAGCTGGAAAATTAACAGAAACAAAATTAATTGCTTTGTAATCAACAAAAGGAAAATACGAAAGGAGCATTAAACTTTTGTAGCATTCAATTACGTTACCTGCCAGTAACAGAAGAGCAATTTTTATGTGCTTTTGCCACATATTATTAAAAGTCCGTATGTACATCAACCTTTTTCAAAATTCTTCTATCGGCTTGGTGAAATTGAACCTGACTCTATTTGCATTTCATCAAACTGCATTTCATAACTTTTTACTACTTTTTAGTGGTTTAGCATTCTCATTTTGGAAAGCCACAAAGCTAGGATAATATTCTGATGCTAAACCATAGAACATGGAGCATATTGCTTTGAAGGCTTGAAAACCAATTTCACCACTTCTCTTTGTTTGCCACATTCCGGAAATAAATCATGAAATGAACATAAGATATCCAAAGGTATAATAACAGCCACCATTTCATAATTTAAAAGTGATGTGTAACAGTTGGTTCATAATGTTGGGATGCTTTTTGAATATAAATTGACCTCATTTTGACGCTATAATAATATATGCTCCTAAATTACTGCAGAGAAAATGTTTGTACAATATATGTATTTGTACAGAAACGATTTAATAAATGTAAACTATGTCTTGATGATCCACAGTGACATTTGTATTGAATTTGTGACTATTGTGGAAAGTGAAACAATAATGGTCTTAAAACAAATAGCAAGAGCAACCAAAAGATTTTGTCTTGTTTGACTCAATCATTGTTTACACTTTATCTGCATAAAATATATACGCTTCAGCTTAGCCTTGCGATCCCAGTAGCGAAAAGTCGTTAGTTTACTTGTAAATTCTATGTTGTGATTTGTCAAAATATTTGCTCAAGTGTCCAATCTATATCAGGAAGTTAGTGTAACAATGTAAGTAGGATGCTACTGCTATATCTGCTTGTAAAACAGGAAGAGGGATTACCCCAAAAAGAGAGTAACATTGTTCGAGGCAAAAAAGATACTTTGACTCACAATATTTAATCCAGTGGCAACTGCGAGCGTGGCGACTATAAAAACAACAAAAAGGCTGCGATGCTTCCGTGAGAGGCTGAAGGTATCTGAGAGATTGACGAGTTTCGTTGGGAGTTGAGGAAATTCGTTGGCCATGACAAGGATTAAAGAGAAAAAGAGGACAAGGGTTGCAACAGAAATTGTGGAAATAGTGATTGCCTTCCTGGGAAATCAAAATAACGCATTATTACATTACACTCTCGTCCTCGTCACACTGCATGTGTCGTGATGAAGTAAATCCTCATGTGGGATTTTTTTATGCAAATATGTGTATATTAAATGAGACACTTACGCTGGGACCATTACAGCCACGCTGGCAGCAGTAAATAGCCAGATTATGAAGACACAAAGGACGTTGGATTTAAATGTATCTTCTTTCAACTGGCAAAACTGTGGATAAATTATATTAGTTTTAGACACACTTTAGTATTCTATTTAATAGTAAAAGGGACTTTGTTTGATAATATTATTGAGAAGCAGTGAAAAGGAAATATACATTTTGTTGAGCTGAGGGTTTATTAATAAAGCCCAAAGTGCTTTCCCCAACTTTCTCCATTGAGAAATGAAGAGATGAATGTAAATGATAGAACTGAATGAGCCATCAAATGTAGTTCATTTTAAAAGTTATGAGCCCAAGTTTCATTAAATACTCTAACCATTACATTATTCACTCTTCATTCACTCGTCTCACTCATTGCTTTGGTGCTGTTTTAAAAATATTCAAGTGGAATATCTAAAATGTCTTTCTTTTTGGCTAAAAGTAAATCCACTTTCTCCAACTGTTTCTACTCCGACTGTAATAATGACTGATGCTTCTTATTTCTTATTCAAGTCAAACCCGTTTCCATTAAATAATTTGAATAACGGTTCGAGAAGTGAACTTGGGATGCGACAAAGGAAGAGGGAGAAAGATGGACGCTTTTTCCTGCATAACTAATGCTCTGCCTTCACTACTCATCTCATCAGTATCAACTGTCATTGGGAGGATATTGAGGACAAATGGGGAGAAATTTTTCATCCCAATCTTCTTCTAGCTGAGGGCCTTTCACTAACATTCAAGATATCAATCACGTACGACCCAGAATAAACTGTGGAAATTGGACCAGGACGTCATCTCCCAATTTTCTGACAAGCATCAAGCTCATTGTACCAAGAGAATGGCTCAATATGACTAGACAGAATTTTGTGAAATTGATATCCCTTAAATGGCATGTGTTGTGTAAAAAAAGTTGTAGGTGGGTGTAAAAATGGATAAAAAGGATGTACATCAGTCTCCAATTGAGGATCTTTGAAAGTGAGCAGGGTGCGCTTGATAAATTGTTTTTGCATTCGACGATTGGAGTCGATTTCAATGCAGTGGTCCATCAGGTAGTCTGTTTCATCAATTTCCGAACTCCACGCCCGAGATCGTCCTGAGGATATATTTTCGTCATAATTTGATCCCCCTCCAGTCGTCTCTTGGTATGAACTAGGTCTTTCAAGTGTCCAACTCTGCAACATGCAAAAAAAATATTTTTTTTTTAAAAAGGCTTGTATTCATGGCTTAACTTTATAGCATCAAATATCCTGTGCAGAGAAAATATACATACATGCATACACCATAATCTCATTGTATTTCCTCTTCCACAAGAGCGATTTTGACCATGTATGGATGACCTTGTTCAGCTCAATGACAGGTCAACCTCAAGCTTCGGTTCAAAAATGTTGAGTGGCATATGCGGCTAGTTATGGATATTCGATTATCTATAAGCTTAGCCTTCTTTTGGTTGAAGGAACACATGTAACAATTGTTTATTTTTGATACGTTATGTGTTGGAAAGTGGCCATTGCTGTATAATATTGATTTTATGACACTCATTTTCCGTCACATTCAACTGACGATAATGCCAAGATAATATTAAAGTTATTGCACATTTGCATATCCCGTTATTTCTACCCGTCAAGCTACTACCGAGTTTAACCCTTTTAATTTAAAAAATAAAGTGCATTTGTCGTGAGAATCAAGCAAATGTTGAATGTCTCAGCTAATTTATTTTGTTGGCTGGTATCCTTCAAAATAGTTGATCAATTATTTACTGATATTGTCCTTGTCCTTCAAAACTTTCAGCACCAAAGAAAGAAAGCGTTACAACAAAAGTTTTACAAGTTACCATAAAGGCATAGTAAATGGTAAATTCACATATACTTACATATGATACTTTTATATTGCACCATGCCAAATTCCAAAAGAAATAACCAAGAAGGTCGTACCATGAGATTATGTCGAGTATACAGATAAACGAAAGCAATACACAGAAATTCAGTTTGGCTAAGAATTTTTTGGGAAAAGAAACCAAAGAAAGTTTATGAGCAGGAACTGTGTAGCATTGGCCAAACTTTTTCTATTATTTTGCTCCAGTAACCGAAACCAAATTGTATCATCGATATCTTTAGACGAAATAATCTTTTCGCCCAGTTTATTTCAATGTTTGCCAAAATGAACACTTAAATATAGAAACAGGTAAAATTATGCATTTATTTCACTTTATCCTAAAATGAAAGCAAGAGAGAATTGAAACCGCATAATATCGAATTGCTGATGTGGCATGACATCCTGAAGTTGACTGAATTCGCGATTATTTGAAATTTAAATGGAAATGTCTGGCAAGGCAAGGGTTGAATTTCCAGGGCCTCGTTATGTGAATACCTTGAGAGATTTTCTGTGCAAACTTATTGCAAGCTATTTCCGGAGATTTATAGTCATCATCTCTTCTCTGCTTCTAAAAAGTTTGTGGATGCATATGAGAAAGAAAGCAGAAAATGCTGAAATTGAGTCCGCACTTTCACTTGGTTGTTCTCATCTTCAGTCCGCTCCTCATAGATATTATTCATGGCCTCCTCTTTGTATTATTATGGGGAATTGAATGGTGTCAAAACGAAGGATTTCCAAGTGAGTTGTAAGTAACAGTAAAATATATTCTTTCCGGATATTGATTTAGCAATTCTCAAATCTCGAATGCATTTATGGCCTTGGTTTAGCTAAAGAAAGCAAAGCGAGGAGGCTTTTCTAAGGAGGAAATGTTCTTTTGAATAATAGACACGGCACTTTTACAAATACACTCTGAAGCCCATAATTTCTTTGCCGTAAAATAAAACCAAAGTTTATGTGGAACTAAAACATTGGTTTCGTAAATATTTTTCTCTCAGACTCTGTAAGTATGAAGTCAATTACGGACTTTCTCTTCCCTACCAACTTTCATTGATAAAGTCACAAAATCAAATCAAAGCTTGGAAACTTTTCCAATACTTGATGCTATCAGTGAAAATGGATTGGCATGCAAATTACAGTGGGTAAATGTTTTCTTCTTCTTCTTTTAAAAGAAGTGTCATCAGTTGGATAAATGACTTTCTATTTTACAAATTGACTATAAGTACGTAGATATTCAAGGAAATTTTATAATGGATGGAAAACTATATTTTTCGCTGATTGTTTTCAAAGTTAAAGTGAAAGTTGTGAAAGCAACTTTGTTCTTTTGATTGGGATAACATTAAACGCTCAAAATCACCTCGTTTACTCGTTTTTGGAACTTATTTTTATGACTGACACGTGCAACTGTAAAACTATTTTTTCCGTAAAAGTGGACAACAAATTAAGCTCAAGGACAATCTTACAAATCCATATTCATCGGAAAATATTCAAATAATGGCTAATCCGTAGAAAATTATGCATAACATGAGCTTCAATAATCATTTGTATCCTTCACATTCCATTTTTACATGACAATGGACTCGCCCACATACAGAACTAACATTTTCTTCAAAGGTACCTTCACTGACTGACTTTGCTATTCAAATCCAATTCTAATGGCTGCCATTAATCTTAACTGTTCTAACAAGGTGATAATTTACCCAGTTTTATTATTGCATTATTTTCTTTGCTTTCTCTTCTATATAAAAAAAACTCAAAAATTAGACGCATTTTCATTGCCAGAGTGAAAGGAATATTATTTGCAAAAATAGAGGAGGTTTCCTAGATTTGTTAATACAACATTGATTGGTATGGAGGAGAAAGAAAGGGGCCTTGAAGTGGATATAATGAATTAAGTTGTCTAATATCTAATTTTTTATTCCACGCTACGGTGCCCAGATAAAACATTAGGGAATCTAAGGGAAAAGCTATCAACCATTTGCATTCATTTTTATCCACTTTACATTCCGTGGCATCCTTCTTTTGTATGCGGATTAGCCAAAGTTTTTGTGTAACTGCTCGTGCATCATTTTCCTTAACCATCAAAACCAAGCCGGAAAATTATAGTTCGGTTTATTTATTATCTCTGCCCAAAATCTAAGCTAGATGGTTAAATTCTGTCTAACTTTGAGCAGAGAGGAGATAGGATCAAGTTGAAAAATAGATGAATCCAGCAATTTTCTAATAACAAGGAAAAGATTGACATGAAATTGACTTAATCTTAATTTTATATTTATTAAGGGATCAACGGATCAACTAAAATCTACTTATTTTTCATATTATTACTAAATAAATTCATTTTGTATTTTTCTAATGAGAATTAGTAGACAAAAGCAAAACAATCTCTAAAAATATTTTTTGTTGTTACATGTATTGGGGAATTTTGAATGAATGATGAAAAGTTTTTTATACATAAATCCTTTGGCAAGGGTCCAACAAATTCAATATTTCATATCATGACATGACCACATTACGCAATGCAAGTGACATTGAAAGTTTAGAAATATTACATTCGAGGTTTCTCAATTTTAGAAAAGCTCGCTTTGTATGTAGCATTCTAAAAATTGGCACATAAAAGTAAACTTTAAATGACCTATAATTATATTAAGCAAAGCAAAGCGTCTCATCTTGTCTGTCACTAAAGATTTACTGTCGAAGACATTAAGTTGTAATTCACCTTAACATTTTTTTGTCTCATGACATTGTGTGGCTTGAATGCTTGAACTTGGCCGATAAGAATAAAAAAAATGCTTTCACCAAGCTTAATACTAATAAAGATAAAAAGCTTACATTTTGGTTGTTTTCATCCCCGAAGGATAAATCGGTCTGGCTATGACTCCGGCTGTCAGAATAAAGATGACCTTGCCCTCCATTATGACTCTTGCTGCTATTGTTTTCCTTGTCCTTCCCATTCTTAAGAGATCCAGCTTCGGCTATATTGGATAATGCACTAGCCAACAGTCCTGCATTAAGAATTAGGCTGGGATTCCTAAGGCTGAGAAGATATGAGGAGGATCCTGGACATTGAGGACCACGTTTCTTGTCTCTCCGTCTTGGTCTCATGGGTTCCTCCCTTTTTATAAAATACGTCTGGACTTTGTGCTCCTAAAGTGGGGAGAAAGAGATAAATATACATCTCAAAACTAAACCTCAATGCCTACTCTTGCGTAAAATCACCAAGTCGCCAAACGAAAGAGACAAATTCGTGTAGCCAAATTGAAACTTGAGACGAGACTTGGACAAGTGTTGTGAAGATAAAGTATGGTGCCATATTTAACAGTTTAACAAAGACAAATTCCTCCTATTTCAGATAATATCCCTATTTTGTACTGTTGAAAAACTTTTCTTTATAAAGAAAATCCAAACAACCAATAAAATAAAATATCTTGGGGGTAAAGAATTTTGATGCAATATATCTTTTGTGTTTAAAAAGAAAGTATATTTCTGAGAGAATAGTAAAATCCATGTGGGACAAGTCAGACTTGTAAACCGTGAAGAAGCTAACTAAGGAACTTGTTTCTAAAGAGTTACAGCCCAATTTAAGGTTCGGTTGCAACAATAAAAAACATCCATATAACACCAGGAGTCCCTCGTTAGTTCTCTCTTCCTCCTCTTCAACTTTCTCCACAAACTTGTTCCATTCAGTCCATATAAAGAACAAGGGCCCTTCGTATATAGTTCACTAAGTAAGTAAACATTTTTACTGTCTGGGAATTTACACTTTTTCCAAAGATTGGCCAATTCAACTCCAATTGTAATGGAACAATGGACATATGGACATGCTCGACTTGGTGAAAATATTTCCACTGTCAGTGTCTCATGATGTGAACCTTAGCTGTCACGGCTCAACAAACACTGATTGCATCACAAACTATTGAAACCCTTCCATCAAGAAATGAATTCTGCTGGGGCTTGGAAGCGAAAGAGAGTGTGAAATATTGATTTGAACAAGTGAGTGGACAGAAAAGATGAAGCCAATAACTTTGAACGTCGCTGATATTACTTTAAAGCTAATCCAAGCGACATTTGGCGTTGGTCACAAGTTAACCGTATTACAAAAGTTCTGTCCAACCACTCAAGTTGTTAAAAATTAATTCCGTTTTCTTTCCAGGAAGTTAAAAAAAAAAGAGCATGTGTATTTATTTTTGGAATCGGGAATGGTAAAATAAAGTGAGTTGGTCACATATTGAGTTTTCCAAGAAGTCGGGATGGGTTATTTATGTGGTGGCTGTAAGAACTCTGGCCTCATCTTAAGCTAAATCTCCGCAAAGCTCATAATGGATTCTAAAAGGCTACTTTGCTCCACATACATATTGCATGGGAGCGGAAAAGTTGGACAGCCAGAGAAGCGTGAGAAAAATCATTAGAAGGAATTTGGAATTACATAGAAGAGAAAGCTAGATGAAAGCTCTCATAATACATTTCCAATTCTGAAAGAAAGGCAGCCAATAAAGTCAGTTTGATTCAGAGATTTAAAAGATATCTGTGTATTTTTAGTAACATATCCAGAATCCATAATGAGCAACAGACAACAACATGATAGGAAATGGAGAAAGCAAAGTTTCTTTTGGAAAAATAAAAG
The DNA here is from genome assembly GCA_034698145.1 of Proisotoma minuta. Classification (NCBI taxonomy): domain Eukaryota; kingdom Metazoa; phylum Arthropoda; class Collembola; order Entomobryomorpha; family Isotomidae; genus Proisotoma; species Proisotoma minuta. The sequence continues at coordinate 19,681 of JAQIXN010000133.1, forward strand.
AAACTTTGAGATTTTGATGTGGTAAAAGTTACAAAAGAATACGGTGAAAGCATGTTGATGCATATTATACACTTGTGTAAGTAATGTATCTTGTTTTCCATATTGAATTCTAAAATACTAGTACAAAGACGGCAGGTTTTAGCTGGAGGTGAAATTTTCGTAAAGTGTACAAAGATTTCCATTAAAGAAGGCATCTGATTTTTTTTTGCATTAAATGATTATCATATCAAAGAGATTTAAATTATTAGTTATCCGAAACGTTGAATTATTATAATCGACAAAGAAGCTAAAGAAAGTATAAATATTAGCCTTCACATCGGTATAATATATTGTCATATGGGGATGTATAGACAAGTGTATAATTTAATGACAATGGTGTGTGAGCGGAATTTTTTATATATATTGTATTATTGATAAAAGTCCATCATTTTTTTTCTAAACCAATCCGATTGTGGCTTATCTTGAGGGAGTTGAACATTGAGTAACTTTGGAAGAGAAGATGAAATATCTTTCTTTATACATACATGTATTGTCTCAAAATTCTCTCTTAGGTTTAGTGACTTGGAGAATCATAAAGTTACAAAAGTCGTTTGAGATCGATTTACCTTCAGAAAACTATCTCTATCTTGCCCATATCCTTCTTCCACTTCGTAAAAGTTATTATTATTGTGAAGGCATTCAAGCGTCGTCTTTGAGATATGCACTCGGCTGAAAACAATTAAATAAATTGATTAAATATCACCTCTAGAAATTAGTAGAATATATAGTTATTAAAGCAGTCCAGGCTCTTTATATGCATAAATTAAGCAAGGTATAAATGAATAAAATTGAGCAGCTTTTATTTGAACAAAAACAAAAAGATTTGAGTGTGAAAATGAGAGTGGAAAGTTTTGTCTAATGAGTTCAAAGAAGGAGGAACATAATCACTTAATCCAATTGGAGTTTGGCTAACTTGTTTACAACTGCACCAAAGCCAGGTTGTTATACAAGTTAAAGTGGAAGTGATTTCAATTCTTCCCTAATTTACAAATGCACACAAAACATGTAGTAAACTTTCTCTCAGCAGGGAAATCTTGAACAAAGTTGATAAACAAACAAATAACTATAAACAAGTGCAAAGGTAAAACCTCCAGAGTCAAAGCCTTACAGCTTGAAATATTACTGAAAGAGCAAAAGACAAACTTATACAACAAGTCACACTGGTCAAATGCCATTCCATTTTATGGCCAAACTTTGACGGAGCCGGAGTAACATTATTAGCAATAGGTACATATATAATGTATATGCAAGCCAAATCCAAATGAGGCTGGAGAAAGTATAACTTGGGAAATAAAGTAATTTAAAAAGAAAGTAAAAATAATATTGCATAATACTACTTTACGCAAAGAAAGTGATATTATATATTTTCATGATTATGCAACTAAAATTGAAAGGGGTAAAAACTGAGTTAAAGCGTCTCAAAGCTAAAATATTAAGCTACCCAACTTTCTCTGTGAAAAGAAGACCTGTTACATTATTATGAACTCGGCTAAAAATTCAAAGCCAGAAAATAAAATTGCTTCCTTTATTCTTTTAATAGGAGATATGAAAAGCAATTTCTGGATCCTTTTATGTTATTCGTCTAAGGGTATTTAGCAGATAAACTCAAAAGTACTAAAAAAGAAGCTCCATACATCTTGAAGTAATGGTGCAATAAATCACATTTTCTACTTACCCAGCAACTCCTGATTGTTCCATATGATTTGCAAGGTTGACATCATGAGACCTTGGTAGTAAAACGTATTATATTCAGTAATGGCAAAAAAGGTTTGTAATGTGGACAATTAAAAATTACCATATGTCGAACTGCCATTTGCGAAGTCCCAAAACTCCACAAAGAACGCTTCCACTATGAATGCCAATCCTCATGTCGAAGGAACCGGATAGATTATTAACCTGTCATCATTATTAGAACAAAATTACTGATAATATATATTATATCTCGTAAAAATATTTAGAGACGATTCCTCAAGGTAAAGTATGCTTAAGAGACCATCAACAAACTAATGGTGCAATTACACAGCTTGCTATTGCTATCAACAAACCCATCTTGTAAAATGATACACACAAACAGGTTGGGAACGAGATCAATTGGAGAAAGCTGAATATAAATACTGAATAAAAAAAAAAACATCTACAATGCCAGAGATAAATTGAACATTCCCTTCTCTTAATAAGAGTAAATAAAAAAGATTTATCGACGTGTTATGAACAATGAAGAGAAAATGTAAGAAAACATATTTTCTGATGCATGAATTTTTATCCTTACCTTATTATTTTGACGGACAAACCGAATTGCTCGTATCATATGAAGCCCAAGTTCTACGCAACAAGCAGCATGATCAGGCCTTGTATCTGGTAAACCACTGACGCAATAATAACAGTCCCCCAAAAGTTTTATTCTTAAGCAGTTTGTTTCCTGTAAATGAGAAAAAAAACTTTTGTATTCTAAAACTTTTCATAATTTACCAGAGGTATTTTTTGCATGTCTGCAAAATTAATAGTAAATAAATTGGGACATGGGCGAGTACAATTCTATTTTAGATGTGTCTGCAGATTTGGGCTCATTTCAAAGTGCTATTTGAAAGCAATTTTTAAGCACAACTTTCTCTTTTTAAAATTTGAAAATCGACAGCAAATACACATGTGAACATGAGAAGAATAATAAAAAATGTTTACGGGGGTGGAACACATTCATTATTCTTCCAAACTCTTGAGCCATCATCTGCCAAACTTCTTTATACTCCTAAAACATGAGCACAATGTTGAATGAATGCAAAGCTTTGTCTGCTTCGTAGGGAACATATGCCGCATCATCATCATTACATTATACAATAAGTTTTGACTACAAGGCAAGTTCCGGTTCATAGGCAAAGAAAACTTACCGTAGAAAGTTTGTCGAATCTGCCGAACAAATCGTTTAAAATTCGGACCAGCTCTTGTGCTGAGCACGAACTTGCAAGCTCTGTAACATTTTAAACGGGATAAGAAACTGGAACAACTATCAGTATCAGTTGCAGGTTTTAAACCAAAATTAACATAATAAACCATCTCATCCTTTACCCGTGAATCCCTTGACGTCTGCAAATAGAATGGACACATTTTCATATCGATGAAGGTAAATTTTGTGAAATTGTGCACTATTGAGCTCATCAGCCAAAGCCAAGTCCTTGACTAGTTCCTGGGCCACAAAGTTTGGAAGAACTGTCAACACAAATCACAAATTGAGTTCAACTTGTATAGTACTTTCACCCAGAGTTGGAATGAGCTAACCAAACCAACCAATAGCCTTGACAATCATACATATGTATGCATAGGCAAGATAAAACATTCAGGTTCAAACATTCTTTTCCAGTCTAAGTATTAGGTAACAGCCTCAAAAGAATCATCTTCACTTTCCTTCTGCCACAGACAGACCTCGATCGCTTATCTTAAGTGATTGGATTTGTTTTCCGTAGTGAAATGGGAGGGACAGTATCAGATTGAAGAGGCATACAAACATTTTAATGGCATCCACCGAAATATCGGAAACCAAAAGGGAGAAAGTTGCTTCCAACTTTCTCCTCCCGTCCAATGCAAATGCTTCCTTTCTACTGAATTTCTAGGTCAATGGAGGATAAGACCTTGGTTGGGTTGCAGTGACAGGGTCTGACATTGGCCATGAAATTTCTATCTAAATGTCTATTGAGAATTGGCTCAATTTGGACTACTTTTTACTAGTTTTCTATTTATGAAATGGAATAATGTTTTACAAATTCATCGCTTTAGCTGTTGACTGTCTCTAATCTTATTTTGGCTGTCATAATTTTTGGAAAAATAAATGGCAAAACAATTTCCAAACATGAGAAGCATACAGCTTCTAACCTATGCTACAAGATAAGGATAACTCATTGCTACAAAAGATTTATGGGGAAGCTGTCGACAGTATCTTAGAAAAAGATTCCATTATTCCTGACTTGAAATAGATTTCATTTCTACTTGATAATTAACCTTTCCGTTTAGCCGATTCCAAGTGTAAACTCATTTAATTTACTTGATAGCTGTTGTACGTGATGCAATTTCGATTTTCTCTCTCTTACCTGAAAGTAACAGTCGCTCTTGTTTCTCATTTTCCTTCTTCGTCCTGAAATGCATTTGAAGATATCTTCTAGTCTCTAAAAAGGCGTTGCGTTGGCCGAGATCAGTCAAGAAACGAATGTATAGGGCTCCAAGGTTTATTCCCAAAAACAACAAAACATCCGCCGTTGCGACTCTTGGAGCGCAGTTCTGCTACAAAGTTAATAACGATAGTGAATTTGTGTAGGGTGAAAGCTATTAATCATTTACTGGTGGGCCAACAAGACAGGGTGTAATGTTTATTAAGTGGCTGGCTGATTAGACGGGGTCAATTAGAGTCATTATCATCATAGCATCTAACTCGTAGTTTATTAATGACCCACTTTCCTCACTCTACATAAATTCATAATGATAAAGTGAAAGTTTTGGGGACAAGAAGCAAGTGGATCGTGGAAAATATGAAACGGCGTGGAGGGCAGTTCTAAATGATAAATTATTAGTTCCAAAATAACTCCAAAACTCTGTCCATAAACAACTAAAGAGAAGAAGCAGGAAGGAAAGTCTAGTGTCATTTCCAGATGATGTCACATAACAATGAATTCATATCCTAATGATAATTAGAAACTGCTGCACATTCATTTAAATTTATTTTTGGTGCATTGCAGTCCAAAAATCAATAAATTATACATATTCTAAAATTCAAAAGTCAAATTCAGATTAGCTGTCTTCTTACCGTATCATTTGCAAATTCAGAGACACAGCTCAAACTGTTTGCCCAAATGGAGAATCCAATGTGAACGACAGCAGTGAGTGCAGAACATATAGCACTCCACCTAATAAATCAAACAATGCCTATAATTAGTCAAATTAATTAGACATTCAAAAAGTTGATTGTTTCAATGTCGCATCAGATATTAGACACCACTTAATTAATTTGTTTTCTCCTCAATCAATTTCTGCTTGACAAATGGTGGGTTGTAAATCAGAATTAGGGGAAATGGTTGGAATGTACTAAAGAGAAAGTTGTTTTGGAGTGGGAAAGTAAAGCATGCGAAAGGTATTAATAAATGTCGAAATGAAAGACATCCCATTGTGAAGTCAGACAAGAGAAGAGGAAGTGCTCGAATGTCAAGTGACTGAGTGAAAGTGAAATGAAAGTGGTGCTTGACTCTCTCCAGTCTGCAAGATCAACCAATAAGTAGTAACTAGAACATTATGTACAAGTGAATATTCATCAATGAAATAAAACGGAGAAAAAGAAAAAGTCGTGAACAGAATTTGAAATACAAGTGTTTTCTTTGTTTTAGTAGAAAATGGCTCTTGGCTGCTTGGCTTTTCTTTGATAATGTGCTTTTATTGCTTGGTATCGTGAAGAATTTATGCCTTTTCTCTCCCTCTCCACAAAATATTACGCATCCCTTAATACAGCTCAAGGGGAAAGTGAAAGCTTAACACTTGTTTCACACAGATTATGTTTCAAGGCTATCAAGGGAAGGATGGTCCCTTTGCGATACTGGAAATGTATAAGATTCCTTGGCTAGAGAAATGAGAAAGCTTATAATCTGTGACATGGTGAAAGTGGTATCATTGTATTTTGTACATTTAGTTGTAACATGGCCAACAGTTAATGGAAGCGAGGACTTTCTTCTTCGAATGGAAAAGATATTTGTCTGTCGTTAGTCTAATGGAACACCCATTTCAACAAAGTATCGTCCATCAGGGATTTTTCCTAACATTCGATGAGAAAATGATAAAGCTGCAAGGCTGGAAACTTTCACATATACAGATATGTATTTACATTACATAAGAGTTCTGGTTCAATGACTCTCATAATATACTAATACATGTACAAATTGTATCTTAAAACGCTTTGCATCTTCCCAATGAGTGCCACTGGCATTAAATTAACTTAACTACATGAGTTTAGAGTTAAAATGTTAGAGTCTTACCACAATGGCATGGGAAGCATTGTATAAGTACAGAATTCTGAAAACAGAATGTACCAAAATACAGCGGCAGGGTCGTTTATTTTCAACACGATTCCGATGAAACCTGGAAAATGTAAGGAAAATTAGTATCATTGTTTTTGACAATGAGAGAAAGACGTCATTGCAAAATAGTTTGCAGGAATAAGGAATGCAATGCCTCCAAGATAATTGCATGCCATACCACCAAAGAATGAATGAAATGTGTTTAAATAAGCATAATCAACATCAGAAACGCATCAACTATAAGAGAGTGGCAGTTATTAAAGAAAACGAGAACAAACAATTTCCACTCTCTTGGCTCCTTTCACTCTTCAACCCCAAAATTACGGTCGGAGAAAGTCAAATGCAATACCTACATAAGACACTGCGGTATTAGTTAAGATACTCAAGATTTTAAGTATGAACTTTATATACACATGCAGGTATACCTATATAAAATGAGCCAATTTGTGCATAATGTTAGCCAACCATAAAAATGTTTGTTTGTTCTTATTCTTGTATGTATACCTAGGTACAGTCATTATAAACATTTCAATGTCACGTCACGTCACCTAAATCCATACATAGTCCTTGCCTTGAATGTTAAGTTGGAGTGACCTAAAGAGGAGACAGCTTGACGCTCAATCGTCAACACGAATAAAATAAATTGTTTTCTTCCGTAAGCTCGCAAAACTAAATCGGAATGCAACGTGGTGCAGCAGTAAAAGTTGTATTAAGAAAACCAGAAGGCTTCTCTAATGTTTGACATGCCACTTGTAACAATTTCCTTGCTTGAAACTAAAACAGAATAATGTTTGTTCCTTACCTTGCAGAAAAAGAAGAAACCAAGTGGCCAACGCTCCCCAGTGAAGATACGAATTTGCAAACCGAACCCAGAATGCAAGAGCAATGAGAAGGATATTTGCAGAAGCACTTACACCAGTCCACACAATTAGTTCTCTAACGTGATTATCATATTCGGATAAATGCGTCGAGTTATTTTCACTGGTAAAATTATCACAACCACCACTCCCAAAACTCCGAAAACCACCCCCACTTAAAACAGAGATTGGAGGTCCAGAGGAAGTTCTCCTTTCACCACTATTATTCCCCTCATCCCCACTCAAATAATATGTTAGGACTAGAGTCACCACTTTTATCACCAAATCAATAAAGTTTAGTGTGCACAAGGACTCTTGAAGCTGAAAAGGAAGCAAAATTTGCAAAATGAACAATGATTAATGAGAGAAAGTTGAGAATATAGACTTTTAACACTCATTTGGTTATTCTTGTATATTTTTCGCTCGATACTTTTTAAAAGCTTGTTATCCGGCTTCAATCAATTGCTTCAACATTAAAATAATGGTGGCTACAGTTTACAGATATTAACCCAGACTGCTCTTCATTGTACTGTTGAAGAACATTGAGGAGTAATAAAATTTACATTTTATGAGACTAGGTGAATTTATTGCTCGTAATACAAGATTTATTTGGAATTGAGCTCAAGTACTGGTAAAAAGCCTTGGAGAAACAAACTTGAGTGGAATACGTAGAGATTACAAGAGTTGGTTATTAGGAGATGACATAAAAAGTCCACTGTAATATACTAAATCTTATGTAATTGGTCTGGAAAATATGTTCCCAAAAATATGATAAGGTGAAAGCTTTGGGTTATTTCATGTATTACAAAACTTGCCCTTATCCCAAAGGATTTTCTTTTTTGTTTCAAAGAAATTGTTTTCTTATTTAATTACATGGAAAGACATTTCTCTCCGTCTTTATATGTTAGAGGAAGGGGTGAAAGTGAATTCTTATACCTGTCTGCAAGCATAACGTTGATACGCCGTTTCTAATTTTTTATCACTGAATCTGTTGGTTAGTGTTGGGAGATAAATGCCTCTATATGTCAGGGTGTCACTTTCGAGACCAGAGTCGTCTTTTTGCTGGTCATCACAATTTGTCTTTGGAGAAAGTTGGCCAGCAGCAGCATCAGGGTTCTGGCTCATTTCGGATGTACAAGTGGCTGATGCTTCCTGAGCTGTGATCAGTGGCTTTGGCTTGTCTGCAGAATCAGTGGACGCCATTAATGGGGTCGCCTGGCCCCAGTTATTGGGGTTACAGTTTGAGTCTTCAATTCCGGTGAAAGAAGTTGTTGCTTCTTCCCCAAGTTTATCCTGCAATATGCAATTTGTCTTATTTCATTGGTTTGTTTGGGTGCAATAATAATTGGTAATAAAAACTTTTTTTTAAGTTCATGGTATTTGAATTTGTCAACCATTTTACAGCCAGCTTTTGTCATAAAATATAAATTGGCTATAAAACACTTTATCGAGTGTATGAGTAACCGCATGCAACTTACCTCGGGGATCATATGATCATGCTGCAGTTGTAAATTTCTTTGGGACGCAATACGTCGAACGGATTGGAGCCATAATCCTTTCCCAACTCGTTTCTTTCTGAAATTTAAAAGAATTGATGTCATTAAGATGACATACGGCCACTTTGAAATATTGGCGTGTGTGAGAATGAGGACATTTTATTGCATATTTTCTTTAATGGCAATTACAATGCTTTTTCAATCATTAAAAGTACTACTGTCAAATCCATTGCAGAGCTCATTAAGTCTTCCTTACTCATTTGCAATTTTATTGACAAGAAAATGGATGCAAGTCCCTTGAGCGATACATTATTTTAGCTCACAAGTAAAATCAAGGTTACACTTCAATTTAACCTCCAATTTTACAAGTGATGGAATCTAAATTCGGAGAGCTATAAAAGCGAGTAAAAAAATAATGTCTGAAAAGTTGCTGACATGGCCAAGTATCAATAGTCAATAGGACGTAAAAAGGAGGGTGGGAAGTGGAGTGCAGTGGGGAGAAATTTATGAGAATCTCTTTTCATCTCTATTCATGGGCCCGGAGAAAGAAGTTGATCCAAAGTGAAAGTAATGGGCAAATTCTAAATTCATTCATATTATGCAATTTAAATTCAAAGTCTCATCTTTGCCTTAAATCAATCGACTTTCATTTCAATCTTCAATAGCAATTACTCGTACTGGCTATTAACATAACACTTTTATAAAAATGGTTTGTAAAAAGGACGTAAGTAGTATTTAAAAATACATAATAATTGCAAACTCCACACTCTTTGCTTAATCTTTGACGTAAATAGGAGCTTAGGAAAGGGAAAAATAGCAAGTCTCATAATCCTTTGTAATATTAATGACGTTATACTGGAGTAGTAAAACCACAGAAATATTCTTGGCAAACTTCTCTCATCTTCCCGTTGTTAACGTTTTATGCTTCATATTACATTTCAAACTTTTCTTCCTCAATTGTCTTTTATTGTTCCTTTCAAACATTTGGATATTATTTATAAGTAAGATGATTTTGCGGAAAAAAGTGTTTTGTTTTATGTTTCATAACTTAATCTAATCTTTTACCGTCAAAACTTTTTAAATACTATTTAACGACAAAGATTAAACTAAAAGTCAAATCTTAACCTAGCAAAACAAAATTTGAGTTACTTTGTTAAATACCTAATTTTGGTATCTTCTTTTTTATTCCGTTATAAAGTTGAAAACTCAATTATCTAGAGATCCAACATTTTTGGCATAAAACGAGGTTTTTTTGCAACAAAAACTTTCTTTTGTGTTGTTCAAAGAAGTTGCGTCAGAGTTGGTAGCAAAATATTCGCATATTTTTTAGCATGCATATACATATTTAAAGAATGAAGCTTGATCTGTTGAAATATGCGAGTTCCCTTTGATGAGTTTTAATTAAGACATTACCTTAAAGAACAGGTAAATAGAGTCACAATAAAACCTTGTCACGTAATTCAACACAATCACACTATTTTTCACAACTTTGAAACTCTTTTAGAATGGGAATGGGTTTGCGTACAAACTAAACGTTTCTCTAGACGATAACGTATATTTTGTCGGAGAGAGGAATGAAGCTATCCATTGTTTCTGCCCACTTGATACAATCTGGTGAAAATGGCAGAAGGGGATTTGGAAAAATAGTCATAACCCCAGAAAGATAAGCTGACTATAATATCCCACTTACTTAAGAGGAGAAAATGAGGACGAGGCAGCTGCCTATTAGTGTATATTCAACCACGGACCAGATTTCAAATCTGTATTCTCCAGTTGCAAAACTAATCTTTTATTCTGTGACAGAAAATATTGCTTTGGACTTGACTGTTACAATAACATATTATAGTAGTAATAAGGTAGTGCTATTTATTAGCCAGTCTTGATATAACCACTACTCACTCGTCTAGTATAAATTGGATTTGGATAATGACTCTGATAACGGTGGCTGATGTTAAGTAAAATCAATGTTTTGGCTAACTTATTAGAACTGGGGATGTTTCATGACTAGTGTCCATGTCCCATCAATTTAACCAAAATGCCCAGTTTTTGTGGTATGCATACTAACCTACACCAGTGGCGATAATAATTTGTGCCTAACTAATTTCAAAGCTGCCATTCAAAATTGTATGGAATGAAAAATCCACACTCGTCAGTCATATAACCACTTTTGTTTGTTGTGGTTTTTTTAGAAAAAATGTGTATTGAAATATTTTGATATGTTAACTAGGTATGTTTTATGTTCTACGTTTTTTTCTATTTAGTGTCATGTAATAAGGCAAGTTTAATAATTTGTACAAAACTAATGAGACTATTTTGCAAGCTAGCAAAAAGATTCTCAAATTTCCCCAGCTTAAAAAATCCAACACGTTTAATAGTACTTGCATTTATCTGAAACATTTTTACAACTTCCTTGTTCTTCTTGGAAAATTGCTCAAATTCTGGTAATTACCTTAATATCGTGGCGTGTTGTTATTCCCGAGGGCTTGGATTTTACAGGTGTTAGAAATCCCATGCGTTTAAGGTTACAAATTAGAGTACTACGACCGAAAACGTGAACTCTGGACCATTTTCACTCAATCATCGCAAAATCTACGCTCTTGTTTTATTTTATCCTCATGCAAATGAAAAACAAAACTCAACTAACCAACCTAGAAAAAGTAGACGAGGCAGTAAACTGTCAAATAACTTAGAAATCGAGTATTAGTCTTTTATCTCATTTCCTCCTAACCCGGAATATGAAATGCTAATAAAAAAACTACCGAAATTGATCATGGAACAAACTAATTTGGTAAATGTAACTAAATTAAAAGGGATGGGAATATGTTTGCAACAAAAACAGTATGTGCCAGTGCACTAGTGCTTCCGCAGTCACCGATAACGAACGATACTTAATGCAAACATAATTTGTTAATGGAATGAAGCTAAATGTGACATGAGGTAATAATTGTATAGTAGCACAATCCCTAAATGTTTATTTTATCTATCTCATCTTTACTAGTCAAAAGATGTTCTCGGTAATAATGGCAACAACCCTGTCAAGTTATTGTTGTTGTTTTAACTTTGCAATTGTAGAAAGAATAGAAATTGCAACTTTCAACTAATTACATGACCTCCATAAGATTTTCTTCATTTCGTTAGAATCGTGTAAATACTTGGTAATTCTCGGAATTCTTTTATGCCTTCACTAAATGACAGTAATAATTCCATGCAATTTGAGTTTTGGCTGCATGTCAGTCATCAAAATTCGACACTTCTCCGACAGAGATGACTATGGGTCAAATATCCTTCAATCACCTATCATTCATTTACTCCTGGTTGAGTTGTTGACGAGTTTCAAACTGCGGATGAATTTTTAAGCTTAAAACTAGGCAATCTTTTAGAAGAGCTAAAAATAATGCTCTTAACCAAATAAACTACACTCATGAATGCGGATAGTGAAATTTATGCGTTGAGTAAAACACAGGAAATTGGTCATGAAAGCACGAAATCAGTCATTTCATGTTGAGCATGTATTCTCAATATTCCCAATTGGAGTCGTCTCAAGTTGCCTTTTGGACTATTTAGAGAACTCAATTTACATGCAGCTTAATTTCAGCTTTCTCCATTTATGTAATACACATTTAAATAATACTGAGAACCTTTACAAAAATTTCAAACGGCCTTCAAAGGAAATTTAAGCGGATACATGAAACACATGCTAAGACCTCTAAAAAACATGAAGCCCTCAATTCATGAAGTGGTGAAGTCAAGTTCATTCATAAACTATTACATGTTTAAAACAGCATAAGTCATGGAAGTTATTAAACATTTCCGCATAAATAAATCATTACATGGTCCATAGCATATTCACTGTGAAATGTTCTGTTCTAACAGTTTTATACAGCTTATAATAATTTAAATGTGAAATGCTTTCAAATACTTTTCAAGCAGGGAAGAAAGTCGTGGAGATTGCTGCAGAAATATGTAAGTTGCACTCAAAAAGTAATAAAAACTGTTGAACAACGCTTTGCGTTTTGTACCCACTTTATAAAGTTATTGATATTTGATATGTGAGTTGGATGAAATGCATAGCACGGAATTTTCCAATTTATCGAAACTTTTTTATAGAGGAAGGATTAACACTTTGAAAATATAATTTAAGTCACGGTTCCATGCAAAATAAAAAAGCCTTTGCTTTGAACTTACTTTTTTCTCTCAAACCGGATCTCATATGTCGTGACACCGTCATAGCTCACAGTTGTCATCGTCGATTCCGAAGGACTTGTGTATGTAGTGGTCATGGTTAGAGATTAAAAGGAGGCGGTCGAGATCTTGATCTTGAACTCTGTTCCTTAAAATTTATTTTGAATCGCCGTCTTCCAAACTTGTAAAGATGGAATGTGAGACGGTACAAAGTTATGAAGATGAGGTTTTTTTATTTATAGCATGTTACTGCTATTCAGCATTGTGCGTTTTATTGCATCGTGTGGGGAGTTAAATATATTTCTCATATTTTAACGTGATTCGCTCGGTTTGGTGTAATAAATAACTAACATCACTTTTATTATCGATAGTCTCCATACGTCTTCTTCTTGTCTCATCTTGTTTAATAGTTGATTCAAAAAATTGCATTTTAAAAGATTATTTTTTAAAACTTCTTTTGAACATTTGACTAGATTTTAAGTAAATGAAGTAAATCCTCCATGTATCAAATTAATCTTGACATTTATAAGTAGTCGACATTAAATAGCTCAGGAGAGATTCCACTTTGCAAATCACAATTTGCAAGTTGGTGAACTTGCTTAATAATTAAGTTAAATAAACCTTTTTATATTTGGGAAAAGATGTTTTTGTCCATGTTTCCAAAAGTTTAACATATCACACTAATATATCACTCACACAATGCTTCATATCTTAAAGTTAATTCAAGGACAATTTTTCTTAATTACAGAAAGAAATTATTTAAAAGTCTTACTGAGAAAATTACAATCGGATTACTTTGAATCATAAATTATGCTAAATTATGTAGATGCTTATTTAGGTAGCCTCTATCACACAAGTTGACATCAATTTGCAGGTACGGATAATAAAATTAGCAGATTTTATTGCATAATCTTTTTGAATGCCGAATAATTTTATTTTGCACAATTCCAGTTATTTTGCTAAATTATAAACTGCAAACTCAAAGTCGACTTTTACGTATCTAAATGACAATGAGACGATGTAGCAGACACAGACACGTCAATTTGAGAATTTGCTTATTCGGTAGATTTTGGTGTCCACTTTCAGCCCTTTTTTGCAAGAGTTCTGGAAAACTTAAAATATTTAATGTCTTATAAATATTTTATTTCCGCGTGGATTGTATTGCTGGAAGATGAACGAATGATTTCGTGATTTGAATAATTTAAGAAACTATTGCAGAGAAATTAGCACACAATGTAATCAAACTTGACGGAATGACATTCAATAATTTACTCATCCCATATCTCTATTTTATCCAAGATAATTTTTTAAGCTAATTGATTTTATGTTCACGAATCACGTTTTAAGAACATATCATTTTTTCTGGTCTCTGTTACTGAGTTATCTGTCAAAAGAGTCAGAAAAACACTTTTTGATGAGACGAACTGTTTTTATACAATTTCAAGTTCAAAGACATGTCACAGGTCGCAGGTGCAGCCACGAATCACAAATCCACACTCATAAACTAATTGTTCTATCACAGAAAAGTTAAACACTCTGGATGGTTTACAAATAATCTTCTCTTATGGCTTGTTTGTTTACTTGATCTGTTTACATTCAGTTAGACATCTTGTATGTCTTGGATCAATCAAAAATAAAATGAGACGAAAAGGTAACGCTTGGTTCAAGGTTTTTGTTAAAAAATGAATATTTACTAATCGATTTAGTTATTGCACAACAAATAAATTGCTCACAGCTCCTAATTACAATTTCCAGCTTGGATTGAGCATGATGAGATGAAAAATGAGACTGAAAATTCCGTCCAGCAGTCAAGTCTCAATTTCCCACATCCAACTCGCTTTGCTTTGACTTTGACTCAACTGAACTGATGCCGAGTGAGTGCATCACTTTAATATTACTTTAACTGTTGTTATTAAAATGTTATTCTAGTCTACTTTAGCTTTGCCACAAAATACAGTTTATTATAACTCAACCAAACCAGTTCTTTATACAATAAATGCTTAATATTCTGCACTGCAGGGAATTTGCAAATTAATGCAAGTACATAAATACTGGGGTGTTATATTAAGGTAGGCTTAATACCTGTGAGGGCATCTTAAATGTGTGCTATCTCTTCCCTTGTTTTCCTAACGATTAGCTCTTGCCCCAAGTTCCCGAGACTGACTGAATCCAATCCGTTGTGAGTTTGGAAGAGGCTTTCGGGGTAATGCTTACTTACTTTGTCCGAAAACCGAATTCCTCTACAGAACTCGCATGAGAACCTCTTCTATCCAGTCCCAGCTCAATTTCACCAGCCAAAAAGATATTCCAACTATTCAAAAGCTTGTTCTCAATTTACTCCACATGACCAAAGTTTCACTTTTATTCCAATTGAAATATCTACGACGAGGTATGTAACTAGTACCCATTTTTTTAACCCAGAAAGAATGAGACGATTGAGCTGATCTTGATTCAAAAGTCTCTGAAGAAGTTTGAAAGAGTTGGGAAAGGTCCCAGGAAGGAATTCAGTTCACAGTGTTCAAAGAGTGAAAGGGAAGTTTTTGGAGAAAGGTCCCAACTTTTTTTGAGACAGAGAAGGGTTCACTTAGCTTTGAGTTACGATATCTGCTATAAGATCAAATCAAGATTAAGCCAACAAGGGTTAAAATAGTCTGTGTGTCCACCATTTTCTTCAAAGTGAAAGCCACCAGGTCAGAGTTAGTGGATTTTTACTTTACTTACTTTGACTTTCTCCCCAAACACAAAATCCTTTCTCTGTTAAACAAAAGATTGAGATTTTAATTTACCAAGAGAGAAGAAGAAGAAGAAGGATGTGTTGGGAGAAAATTTCTTCTTCCCTGCTCACTAACATCATAAAACTTTTCATTTATAGTCAACTCTAGAGTAAAAGTTGGTCACAGTTCAATTTGTTCAGAAAACGACCACTGACCTGACTTGTAAAGTGAATCTAAGTAAACTTTGTGCCTGAGATTTTCTTTTTTGGGTTAAAGCGCAAAATAAAGTGATAAAATGTGTTTGTTATACAGGCCATCAGTGATTTTACGTCTCACTGGATGGATGTCGAATTTTAAATCCTTTCACACAGCTCACTGCTCGGATTTTGAAACCCAAATTGGAAATTGCTGTTGTTGTTTGTATTATATTGATTCTGGGTTTGTATTTATATTATGCTCCAATAAGCTCTATTGAAAGTTTCTGTCATTATATGAATTAGATTGGCCAGTTGTCTGTTTTGTGTCATGTCCAGGCATTGTGTATCAACTTTTCCAAATGCTCCAATTTAGACATCTGCTTAGTTTTCAACATTGTTTTTGATTTTCTACATAGTTTGTAGAAAATTACTATGAACTTGTCTCAATATTTAAATGCCAAATGGTCAACATTTGATAGAGGAAGCCCAGGGGATCCAATAAATAATGACTAATTGCTAAATAGACCTTTTATATTCATATTTATTTAATCGCTGCACATTATTTTGGTGTCAGAAACAGCCAAAACCAATTACACTAACAGACAAATAAATAGCACAAACAATTGTTTAGCTTTTTAGTTTACTCATCATTCTATCGTTGCAAATATTTCATATCGCTGTCTATGTAAAAAAAAAGAAACATGTAACACCTTGAACTCATAACTAAGGATTTAGAGTTTATTGGCGTCTTTTTATGTTTGTCTGTACTTTAGCAAAAGATGTTCTTTTTCTTTGTAAAAGAAGAAGAATTTTACGATTATTGGGAAATGTACAAAGCTTATTTTCTGTTTCTGGTTGGTTTTTTTGGTCCTTCCATTTTGCAGTCATTTATTGACTACGTCAAAATGTGTTAGTTTGTTATGCGAGCTAAGGAAAATATACAAAAGAATGTATTTGATCAACAAATAGAAAAGAGCCTTTGAACTATTTTATTTGCAGATAACAGGATTTGTAGCCATAAAATTCTGCCGAACACACAAAATTTGGTCTCAAAACACAAGGAAGTTGAACAAGGTGAATATACTTATTGTTTCGTAATCAGGAGGAGATTAGCAGAATAATTGTTTTTAACTTTTGGTAAATTTCCATCTTGTAATTGATTGATTTGGTTTTGCAGGGTTGAGGTGTAGGGTTGTAATTATTGTCAAAGTGTTTTGAATAATGAATGAGGTTCTATAAATGGAAATTAAATGATACTTGCTCCCATACATGTTGCATGCTTCCAATTTCTTTACACGAACTTGTTTTATTTATTGATGGCTGTGGCACTTGTCCAATTAATGACGATATAATAGCATATTAGTAAAAGTGCAAGGTTTCTGCAAATTTGGGTTTGACCGTGAGCTTCCTGTCTTTCTTGTGGCAATTATCCTGGACCATACTAATTTAGGGAAGGGTTGCGTTACAGCGTAATATTTCTTTGGAACACCGACAACTATCAATATCATGCCTTGCAATCCATAAAAGAGAGAGTTATGTGTTTGTTGTCTCACTTTGCTTGTCTCCCATCTAAAGCAAAGGATAAAAGGTTATCGACGAATAACAACAATATTCTGGAACAGGCCTTGACAATGAAAAGATACTGGAATAATTAAGTTCCGGTTTCAACAATAACACCAAACAAACTACTTCCATTGTTTTGATGTGTAAGATTTGCATAAACCTTGAAACTTTTTTATCCTGCGTGTATTTAGTGCATTGGTTTGTGGTCAATGTTTCATGTCTAAAGGGAGGTGAGAAAGTTCACAGCGTTGCACCCAACTTGACCTACGAGCAATGATTAATTTTTAAAGGCCATTTAGCAGGATTTAATTGAAAATTAATAGTTTCATCCTTCCTTGAATAAAACTTGAGAAACGCAGTAAATAAGCACGCTATGTGTAAAATAAATAAATGCATAATTGCAATGTACTTAGTAAGCCATAATTTAAATTACCAATAATTATTCTACACACACTTTCAATATGACATCATTTATTTTACTACATTGCTAAAAATAAATAACAAACTTTTAAATAAAAAAGAATTTAACGCTTCTTCCAAGTCCATTTGGCCCTAGCTCCATCATGACCACACTTTTGTCTTTCTCGTTGTCTGTGGTCTCGAACAAGCAGCCCTGCCACTCTCAATCGTTCTACATCAGCACCTACAATAAATATAACAATTATAAAATTACCACTGGAATTTATTTAAATTGCTCCTCAAAATTACCTAAAGCTGCAATGGCTGTGGCGATGCCCCATCGGAGAACACCAGCTCTGGCAGCTTCGCCAGGATTATTGATCCAGTTTTCCATTCTATCGGTGCCACCGGTGACGAAGGCGTCAACGTCAACTTTCCCAAGCCACCCGCAAATCTGAAGGGGAGTGATGACCACTTCTCGAGACTGAATCCTTGTAAAATATTCCAGCCCTTGACCTACATTTATGTTGAAGCGTCCTGTCCCAGGCAACGTCACTTTCACCTCCCCTCGAGCAGACTTTCTCATGCAAACTGGAAAAAAAACATGAAATTCATCATAAAGCAACTCATTTTGAATTGTGCATTGTGGAACATTAGATACTTCAGAAAAGAAAAGAACGCAGACTTATAAAGATCTTGTTCAAGTAGTATTTGATTAACAATACAAATTAACTAATCTTTCATTGGAAATTGATTTGACACAGTTGCCCGCCCCTAAACCGAAGATTGAAGATCAACTGGATGAAGAAGAATTATTCCTTCTTGACAGTCCAAACGATTTCTGGAATCTGAAGGTTGAACAAAATCCCAATAAAAATGAGATTCACGGAAATCGTTCCTCAAAAACAAAGACAACTGAACATGATGAGGACTTGATTGCCAACAAAAATAAGGCAAAGAAGGCCAAAATTGAGGAAACAATTGAAAGTATGTATATACTACTTGAAATTATTAATTTGCTTATAGTACTTTCTTCAACAAACTTAATAGGTGAACTAAATGCCATTTTTGAAACTTGCAAGTCTAAGAATATTGAGTGGGCTGAAATCAACAAGAAATATTTAGGAGCTTTGGATTCCATCAACAAAGATTTGGAATTGTTTAAAACTAAGCAGGAGAAAGTTGTAAGTAGAAATGTTAATTATTACTTTTTTAAAAAAAACTAATTATTATAAGTGTTTAAATTTTTATCCTTTAGTTTGACACAATAACAAAAATGAAGGAAAGCGTTTTTAAACATATTTCCCGAAACTCGGCAGCCATGGACAAAGTAACTCTTGCTATAGAAGGACACGCCCAGGATATTAAAAAGGTACACTCGATAAGAAAATCTAATCTAATAAAATGTGACCCTTCATTAAACTATTTGTTAGGGTTTTGAGAATTTGGAAAATGACACAGGCAGCAAAATTCGAGAAATAATGGCAAACTTTGGAGTACAAGTGAAAAATTTGGAAAAGCTCTATTTTCAAGAAGATGAAAATGATTCGGCTGAATCAATTGAACTTGTTCGAGGATTGTTAGATACAGTGTTTAAGCATTTGTAATTAATAACTAACACATTAGTATATTTTTCACATACGTGGAACATAACAGCTTTTCTTGCCATCCGGTTCCAATGTGACTGGAGGTAGATCGTCTGTTTTAGTTTGTTTCCCAATTGATTTTCGATATCCTTTAATAAATTCTAATTCTCTGTCTTTCTGTGGATGACGGGACATTTTATCCATACAAGAAATCCATTCTTGATACTGCTTGTCTGTCAACCTTTCCGTCAGTCGCTCTTCGAGATCTGCTTTAGTAATCCACGTAGTTCCAACTAAAGCTCTAAAGAAATGGTTTTATATTTTTATGACAATTCAAACTTTGAAAACAATATTTACATGTCATCCGCCGAGTCTAAAATTATGAGACCTCCTTCACTGATGTTCATTTTGTTAATTTTTGCTACCATTTGCTAAAACAAACAAAAAATATCATCAACTATATATCAACAAAAAGTTTGTTTTAGTTACATGCATCAAGTAGAAATAGTTTGGGCACGCCGTATAAAAGAACGGATGATGAGGTCTCCCATGTAGATCAAATTCTGCAGCTTTTTGCTTGGGATAAATTTCTTGAGGAGGCTTCATCATTGGTCGCGCTTTAAGCGAGAACAAACCGGACGGAAATAGATATCTAATTGCTTCCTAATCATTTAAACAAAGTTGCATTGATTAGTAAATGACGTCGGTGACAAATTAAATAGCAAATTACATTTATATCTTCCTGGGAGAAAGATTCTGGGTCCTTTCCCATCATGTTGGCTAAATGTCGTCTTCCAAATACAAATTCATTCTCTTCCTTGTCCATAAATTCCTCTGGAAAAAACAAATATAAAACAATCAAAAAATGTAGTTTTACTTAGGAAAAATTGAAGTAAAACAAATAATTACGGTGCTCTTTGGCCCGTTGCATATAAGACTGCATGGCTTTGCTGATTGTGTCCGTCCCGGCCCCTTCGTCGTCATCCTTGTGTTTTGTGGACACGTTTTGTTGAGCTTGGGTTTCAGGGCTTTTTGTGTGGAGTTGTTGATGTTTGGCTGTGGTCAGAAGTGGGAGTGGTTGGATAACACGTTTTTGCAAGGAATTTGTAGAGCTCCGAGCTCTCAACGCCGTCAACAAAACTTTGGAGCTCATTTTGCAAGTTTTAAAGGGTTGGGGGTGTGACTAAACCACCCAAAACTGAAAAGTTTGTCGCAACCCGAAAAACGGTGTTTGAACACTGGAACAAGCCGCTCTCTTCTGTCTCTTCAGCAGTTCTTCAAAGTGAGAAACGTTCCAATCTCAACATGCCTTTTGGAAAATGTCTCAAAATGTCTCAATTTGCAAGAAATTCTAATTTATTTTTTATTTTGTCTTTTTTATGCTGAACACATTTATAAATGTTCCAAAAATAAGATTATTCTCTTGCTGCTTCTCTAACAATAAAGTCCCGGACGTCTTTGCTTCCGACATCCGTGAAAACGGTGGGATAGCGGTACTGACCACAAGGATTCATCCCTAGTTCATTTTGAAAATTCATCGCTTATGAGATATCATAATTATACAAGCTTACCCCATGAGACCATTCCAGCTAAACAAAATTGATATCAAAGTATTTCACAAGTTTCATAAGATGAATAAAATTGATTTCATACCCAAATAGCGTTCTCCATTGATGTCGTGACAAATTAATGGTCCTCCGCTGTCGCCATTGCATCTAAATGACAAATTGTATTGAGATGCATTTAAAAAATTATATCATTTCTTACGATCCCTGATTACTGAGGTCATCTAGCCCTTTGGCGCAAACCATTGTTTCGTGAACAGGATTGAGTCCATCATAAAGACCAGAACACTCTTCCCTTTCCACAATTTCCAAAGTTATCTTTTGGAGGGCGTCGGGGATGAGGATGGGGGTGCCTCCGGTGGGATTTGCATTTCCCCATCCCGAATTAATACAGAGACCAGAGTGGTTATAATTTTCAAGGGAAATGTTTAATGGCTGCACCCACTCGTTAAAAATGAGGGGCTGTGTCAGTGTAATTACCCCACAATCATGATTCAATAATTCATTATCAAAATCATCATGCCAAATCAATCTCTTGGGGGATCGAATTTGTTGGGAACTTTCAGGAATTTTCATGTTATGTGCACCTGCAACGATCGAAACTTGCGACAAAATTTGGCCTGCTAAACAATGTCCTGCAGTTGCGATCTGGATTATTAATAATTTATTATATATCTCTCAATTTTTTGACATATACATATAGTAAAATTACATGGGTTGGGTTCAAAATGATTCCTCCACAATTATGATATCTGTCCCCAAAAATGGGTTTGACCTGGATTGAGACTTGGAAGGGGAATTCCCCCGGGACGGCGTCTTCCCCTCCGATAATTTTCCCATTGCTACTTTCACTCAGAGCCACAGGGGAATTCTTAATGAAGCCAACCCCCTTTGGGTCGGGGAAAGCAAGCCCCAAGCTTACAAATATCACAAGAATCAAAATTCCCTTCACCATCTTGATGAAATGTATTAATTATTAAGCATCATCATGTCACTATCATAATTTTTGATAATGGACAACTTTTGATATCAAATCATCAATGACATGGATATCAAGCGTTTGTTGATAGTGATTTGCATGGGTCTTGATTCTGCTTTGCAAGTTGCCCCTTACGCAGCGCATTATCGTTCTTTTGAACCCACAACGTGCTATTACAGCAATTTGAGTGAAAAGTTTTTAAACAATTTCGTTAAATAGTTTTTAAACCGAGTGTTTAATAAAATAGTGCTCGCAATGGGAAACTTTAAAAAGAAGAATAAAGGGATTATGAGCACTTTTGGAAAGAAGAAAAAGAAGCCAACCCCACCGACGGAGAATCCTCCTAATAAAAGAGCACTGCCCCCAAAGGAAGACCCCCAGAATTCTTCAGAAGATGAAGTTGAGGAGCAAAATGGTCACTCGGAATGTGAGTATCACTGTTAACATGTTTTTAAAGCAATAATTATTCTTAATTGGTATTAATTAATTAATTGCAGTGCCAGGAACATCTACGGGGGCTGCAGTGTCTGTTTCGTCGTCCAAAGCATTTAGTTCTTTAAATCTTACGGAAGGGACGGCCAAAGCAATTGAGAAAATGGGATTCAAAGAAATGACGGAAATTCAGGCAAAAGCAATTCCACATCTTTTGGAAGGACGAGATCTCGTCGGAGCTGCCAAAACAGGCTCTGGAAAAACTTTGGCTTTTCTTGTACCTGTTGTGGAACTTGTTTGCGCCAAATTAAGGTAAAATTGAAAAATTATAGATAACAAAGCATTTCACTTCATTTAACATTTAACTGGTTAACTTCATAATAATTTTGATGTTCAATGTTATAGAATGCTTCCGAGAAATGGAACTGGGGCTGTGATAATTTCTCCCACACGAGAATTGGCGATGCAAATATTTGGAGTTTTGAGAGAAATTATGGAAGAATATCCTGGACAAACGTGTGGTCTTGTTATGGGAGGAGCAAATAGATCCGCTGAAGCTGACAAATTGACAAAGGGTGTAACCATTTTAGTTGCAACTCCTGGAAGATTATTGGATCATTTATCAAATACTCCAGGATTTCTCACCAAAAATTTGCAATGTTTTGTTATTGATGAAGCTGATCGTATTTTGCAAGTTGGATTTGAAGAGGAATTAAAAAGAATTGTTACGTTACTGCCAAGTAATAATATTATTCAAATAATTTTTCTTGTTTATATATTTTATATTGATTTAAAATTATATTTTTTCCAGAGAGAAGACAGACCATGTTGTTTAGTGCTACTGCTACAAAGAAAGTAGAGGAAATTACAAGATTGGCTTTGAAGAAAGAGCCAATGTACATTGGAGTTGATGATTCTAAAGATTCTGCAACGGTAGAAGGTTTAGAACAAGGTATTTAAAATGATCAAATTGAATTTAAAATCATGAAATTAACAACATTTTATTTTAATTTTTAGGTTACGTTGTTTGTCCTGCTGACAAAAGGTTTTTGTTTCTCTTTACCTTTTTAAAGAAAAACAGGAAAAGGAAGGTGATGGTGTTTTTGAGTTCTTGTATGGCCGTCAAGTTTTATCACGAGTTGCTTAATTATATTGACCTACCCGTATCGTGCATTCATGTATGACAAACAAAATATATATATATCCAAATTGTATTTTAAAATGAATATTTTATGTATATACAGGGTAAACAAAAACAAGTGAAGCGTACTACAACATTCTTCCAATTTTGCCAAGCAGATAGTGGCATCCTTCTTTGCACGGACGTTGCTGCGAGAGGGTGAGTAAAAGATGAAAATGAAAACTATTGAAATTTACTCTTTGTTATTTCATTACAATAAAATAATAATTAATAAATAGGTTGGATATTCCTCGCGTTGATTGGATTGTTCAAGTAGATCCCCCAGATGACCCAAGAGAATATATTCATCGTGTTGGGAGAACAGCTCGAGGAGTTGACGGATCTGGGAAAGCGCTTTTAATTTTATCACCACATGAGCTCCCATTTCTTCGTTATTTGAAAGCTGCTAAAGTCCCAGTTAATGAAATTGAAGTGGATTGGAGTAAAGTAGCCAACGTTCAACCACAATTGGAAAAGTTGGTTGGAACAAATTATTTCCTGAACCAATCTGCTCGAGAAGCCTACAAAGCATACCTTCGAGCGTACGATTCTCACAGTTTGAAGACAATATTCGATATAAATCAGTTGGACTTGAAACAAGTAGCGAACAGTTTTGGTTTTGTGACTCCACCACCATGTGACCTAAGTGGTTTGGGTAAACGCAATTTCAAAAGTCGAGATGCACATGGAAGTGACCAACGCAATCAAAAAAGTAAAATGTTTAGAAAGAAACCTAGAATGCAATAGGCTAACTTTTATTTTTTTGTATAAATACTTTTGTTTCGTTTCTAAATCCAGTAATAAGGCGCAAATTGATAATTATTATTATAACTATTGTTCGCAATTTCTGACAAATAAAATATTGTTTTCTCTTTAAATATGAATTTTATTTACATTTAATAAGTTAAGCGAATGTTAACAAAAGGCTTTAAAAATCGTCATCCAAATATAGCCCAACTTCATTGATCCAATTTTTAAATGCAGAAACTTTGGTAAATATTGAGTATTGGTTTTTATCGCATAATCCACTGGTTTCATCTCTATTTCCGTGACTTACAATTCCCTAATAATAATTTTAGTTTAGATCATATATTATTATGATTTGATATTTAAAATGAATATGAATATCGACATACTTGCAAATACATTCGCTTTGGATAAGCTTCGTCTTGAAAAAACATTCCCCCTCCGCTAAATAAAAATTGATTGTCTTTAGTATATGTCTCTAGGCTTGGATATTTTTATTACCTATCTCCATTGCATGCGGCTGTTCCTACAAATAGAAAACTCGATAAAATAATCGAAGTCTATGAATACCTGTAATTGACATACCATTTGTGTACCCAGCGCAGTACATTGTTGAACTTGCTTGAACTTTGACAACTTGATAGCAATCGGAATACGAAACTACAGGCAAAACTGCTTCTCGCATTTTCCTAGACGGGTTTCCGCTTTCGTCGTAACCAAATCCAATGATCTGCAAAATTATGAAATCAACGCACATTCATTTAGTTTTTTACCTAATTTCAATTTACATGTCCTTCACTCCCTGGACTGAGATGTAATAATTCATTATGAAGTGTTACTGTCGAAGGAAAGCAGGCTGGTCGAATAAAGTCGGAAATGTTTGCAGGAGCAGTTAATCGAATTAAAGCAATATCTGACTCGAATGTGTTGGGATTGAAAGCTTGATTGACAGTAATGTTGTTGATCTGAAAAATGAAAATAAATATGTAGTTGCAAATAATAATGATAGGAATAAATTATCTGCGTGCATTTAATTACTGTAATAATCTGTGAATTGGGATCTCCATAATTCTCTTCAAGTTCATTACTCGTTGCTCCTAAAATGATGACAAAGTTATCCGAAGAAAGTGATTTTCCATTTCTGTCGGTGACGCAGTGAGCTGCAGTTAGAAGAAGTCTTTTGGAGACCAATGTGGCCCCACAGATATAAGCTAATTTCCCCTCTCTTGTCTTTCTAAACATGACGCCATGCCATGGCCACTTCAATCCCGAAGTTATCTGACCATTCACTATGTGACCCACAAGATTTTGTTTTGGAAGTCCGCAGTCTATGTAAAAAAAATGTAAAAATATTGGAGCTCTGCTGTATTAAATTGCATATAAAATAATTTCTCTACCTAAACGACATTCGAAAGCTCTATTTTCTAAACTCCAATGGCCGTTACTTTGACATGTTTTAATTACTGAAGCTGCAGAAAAAATGGGTCGATAATATTTCTCGCAACTAAATTCAGCTTTTGTCCCCGGAGGCAAATTTTCAGAACAAACCGAAAGAGGAGAGCCGGGTTGTTTGCATATTATTTTGAGTCCCTGGATATAGTAAAGTAATATTTACTTTGAATTTAAAGTTATGTATTACGCAAAGTAAATGTTGCATACCGGTTTGTTTCTAAATCCTGAGCAAGTTCTGCTTCCTCCTTGTGATCCAGATTTATCTCCAATATCAGGAGAAAGGGATGGTGGAGTCCAATTGTCCAAACTCATATCCTCTGAAACAACAGGTCTCGGTCGATTGAGAATTTGATTAATCCAATTATTATTATGACCGGGGGAGAAAATGAAGTCAGTTTGTGACCCTGTTTACGATAAATTGATTAATATTTTTGATTTAAAGCATTGAAGTTGAATATACTTGGTTGACCACTGAAATTACCAGAATAGTTCCCCATTGCAGTTGGGTCCTTTTTACAGACATAGCTTTTGAGTTCATCTGTCCAAGTTCCATCGTCTTTACCTATTGTTTGCCAGCATATATTAGTTTTGCTCTATTATATACAATTTTAATGATTTACATGTTATGACACAATATGACGAAGGCTCATTAGGTTTTCCAGTTTTACATTGAAATACTGCTTTTGTCCCAGGGTCTGAACCATATTCACATGTAATACGCTTTTTAATTGTGGGGTTCTCGCAATGAAGCAAAGTTCCCTGAAACAAGAAAAAAAGTTAAACATTTTTCAGAAAAAAGTTTAAAGGTCAATAATAT
Source organism: Proisotoma minuta (assembly GCA_034698145.1). Taxonomy (NCBI): domain Eukaryota; kingdom Metazoa; phylum Arthropoda; class Collembola; order Entomobryomorpha; family Isotomidae; genus Proisotoma; species Proisotoma minuta. Next base: position 45,933 of record JAQIXN010000133.1, read on the forward strand.
TACATACTTCTGGTTGTTTTAAAGCTGGGCATTTGATTTCGTCGGAACTTGTAGAGTTTGAAAATGAATATTTTTTCCCTAAAATCTGAAATGTTTCTTTTGTTTCACACTTTGTACAAAATGAAGAAAAGATTGTTCCACATTTAATAGCCGTACAATATTTTTCATCTTCATCCGAATCATCACTGCATTCTCTAAAATCATTGCAAACCTTGGATAGCTCGACAGTTTCGCCATTATTACAAACAAAAGAATTGGTACTAAACCTAGAAATTCATACATGAACTTTAATAATGCATATTAGCCGTCAGTAAGTACGATATAAATTGTATACCAAATATTTTGCAAAATCCAATCAACATTATCCTTTTTGGAAACAAACGATATAAAGTAGACATTATTGTTCCTACAGCTTGTTCCCAATGATTCTGCAGTCATTCCAACTAAATACCATCTCTCATTGTAGAAAGTGACTATACTTGATCCCTTTTGATAACACAAATTTGTTAAAATTGGATCCGTCCTTAATTTTGCCATTTGTGCAATATCCAAAAATCTTGCTTGAATTAAGCCATTCCCATATCCACCCAAACTTTGAACATCTTCTCGAGATTTTGATGCAAAGCCGCAAGGAGATTCTACTTTGATCAGATCTGGAGTTGAAGGTGCTTCTTGAAATTCTGTTGTCAACTTTTGAGAGCAAATGGAATAATCTAAAATTCCAAACGGTTCTGTTTCCGGAGTCCCTCGGTTAAAACCACTAATTGAAAGGTCTCCCAATTTATAAGTTGAATTGACATTGGTTATTGAGACCTGTGGGGAATTTTCAATGCAGATTGGTCTCACGTAAGAAGAGAAACGGATCGGATTTCTCAAATGAATTATAATAAAGTCGTTGTCAGAAAATCGGTCATAAGATTTTGAATGGACACGGATGTATGCAATCTATAAGAATACCAAAAAAAAAAACAGAATATTAGCACAAATACTATTTTAAAGTTGCCAATATGTATATGTTAAGTACTTTGTGAAATTGAGTATGTTGATCTGCGGAGAAAGGTTGTCGGGATTTGAGACCAACTGCCACAATGAGATTGCTTGTATTGAATGGCATTAATCTTGAGCTTTCTCCACTGTGGATATCTCCTCGACTCCAAAGGAAGAATCCACTCATGAGAATGGTCGTAGGTCCAATAATAACTCCATGACCAAAACCACTTTGTCGAAAGTCACTACATTTTGAATTGGACTGATATAAAACTGTTGCTGTCCAAGGAGAAGAAACTCGAGGATCTCTGCCGACAAGAGCTTTATCTATCTTTCCGCATGTTGGAACTACATAAAAATTATTTTATTATTAAAATTCACTTCATTTATAAATGAAACATTTCCAAATCCTTACTTGATTCTGTTACTGCTTCCAAGAAGACACCAAAGAGTAACAATGTAACAGTTAATATTAGTCTCACTTTCCTCTCTGATTTAAGAGTCGACCCCATAAGAGCTTTTTCTAAATGTAAGAAATTACCGAACAATATATTTAGACATTGTCAAATATTCAGTGTCATGCTCAAAGAACGCAAAACTTTAATATGTAAAGTAATGTGTTAATTCCTGTGGTAAGGAAACTTTAATTGTTGAGCATGATTACGTACATACGTCGTTGCATAAATACCTGCGGGCAAATTTTAGTAGTTTTACTTTGTTGGATTATTGTTGCTTTTCATACATTAGCTCAAGATCAAGGTTAAAAAATGGTTTATGGCTTGCTACAATTAAAGATAATATTTCCCCAAAAGCATCACTTTACAACGAAAATGTTGAGCAAGTTACTTTTAACTAACCTTGCATTGTGGGAAAAATTCTACTAGCAGAACAAGCACAGATACTATTGGAATAAAAATGTGTACTTACGTCTCAGGTTAGTTGAAAAATTTTCCAAACTAGTTTTTTTTATATATATACAAATCCAGTAATTTCCGATTCTTTTATGATGAATATGTTCAATAACAATCTATTTCTAATTCCTAGAATAGCTATGAATTCTCAGAAAAGAAGGGCAACATAACCAACTCATAAATTGGCACAGAAAGATCAAACAAGACAATGTAATTGTAACCACACATCTCCAGATTGTATAACATTTCAAAGATGGTCAAGTTTTTTCAAGTTGTTCAATCGTGGAATCCCTTTGTTTGTTTTATATTGGAAATTCAGACTAGGTACTTACATATAAATATGCAGAGAAGATACTCAAAACTGGAGAGGTAAGATTAAATTGGCAGCAAATCTTATGAATACTAAATTAGGCAAAAATTTGCTCTTCAGATTGATGCTGTCAATCAGTCTCATCTATAAAACAGCTTCATAATATTTGTATTTCCCCTAGCTTTTAGTGATATCATAATACAATTACAGTTTAACTCTAAACCAGGACCGGTTTGGTCATATCCCTTGTGCCATCACGAATTATGCAACTTCAAACGCTTTATCGATTTATAAATGCTTTTGTATTAATGAAATCGATAATAAATATTTAGGCAGAGATGTGCTCTAGATATTTAGTCAAATTCAGTTCACCAAGAAATCGATGATGAGCAAGCTTTTGCAAATTTTTGGACAACTTATTGGATTTCTTTATATCGTCAAATTTTGAGAATCCATCATAATCATAACTGACACCTCTCAAATAATGGGTGAATGGAAAAGATTTATTGTCAATGCATGCATGCCATCTCACTTTTTGCTTTCTTTGGGGAAAGTCCCAAATTAATGCTTGGCAGGCAGGCAAGCAATAGCCAGTCATAAATTCATAAATGTATTATTTGGGGCTTTTCTAATTTCCATCTGTCTGTTTATTTTCACAGTAATCAAATTAATCAAGCCAAGAAATGAAAAAGTTTCTTTTATATTTCCGAGTTCAAGGTATTCCCCTAATCTCCATCCTTGAAGCTTAATTGGTGTTAGCATTTATATAGGTTAAGTGAGGCTGAATTAAGTTGTCCATGTCAAACACTTTTTTTTATTCTGCAGTGCGAAACAAAGAATGCTTTGTCAATTGACATTCATATCATACTTTTATTTTGGTGCAAACCTTGGGGAAAGAAAGGTCAACAAAAATACACATTTCTCATTTTGACATAAGATGATTTGCATTTGTGTTCCGAATAAAATTATGCAAAATTAAAGATAATTAAACCGCTATGCATTTATTTATTTAGCTGGTCCCATTTACAATAATAAGAGTAAAAGCAATGGTGACACATTCCAAATCTTTTCGTTTTTGACGTAAACTATTTATGTACTATTGACACATCATGTTTTTAATTTGTTCATATATCTACACCATTTTACAAAACATAACTTAAGCAGTTACTTTAAGATAAACAAGTAAAAAAGTAATTCTGAAATGGAAGAAGCGACAATTAACAGGTTGCAAGTGCAAAGAATTGTGAGTATTAAACTATTAAATAAGTACGACAACTCGTTAAGCTAGGTATAATATGGGATACATAATTTTATATATATTTACAGACAAACGTGCATTGTACCATGAAAAATTAAAGCTTCTCAGTTTCATAATCAAAATAAGATCCAAATGTGAGGTACTGTAATAAACATTGCATTTTGTGGCTAATTATTTTTTATCGTCGATGTCTATCTGCGGCGACTCTTCCCATTTTATCATGTTGTATTCCATACTTTTTCAGAAAAAGCAGCGTGTTGTTGTATTCATGTTCATACACCTTTTTTAAAAAAAGAAAAACAATTGAACATATAGCCCAAATAAGAGATTTATAATAATTATTTATACATACATCCGGGATGTATCCGCCAGCCGCAGCGTTATACACCATTTTTACAGTAGAGCAGCCAAAAATCCGAGATTCAAACTCGACCTTCAAATTTAAAAAATTAGGAGTGTAAACTAATTATATTTGACTTTTATGCCTCCTTTTGACCTCTTCTAACTGTTTGTAAATAAATTCAAACAGCCTCACTTTAAAATGAGTCACTCCGAAAATCTTTGTAAACGTATGCATCAAGGATATTTATTCAAATTGGCTTACCAATTGACGGAAGAAGCCGCAATTCGCTAAAAAGAAAACAACAGAATTTGTAATGTATGATGCTGATTCGTTGAAATTTAAAACTTACGTCGGACGATTGGGCGGCGTGCCTGTAATTTACGATTAAAGATTAGAAAAAATATTGGCATTTACTTGGATAAGCTTGTTGGCTATAATATATGAATATCTCAGTCCAGCATAAAAAAAACTTGTTCTGTAACTGCGAACTTGGCATTTCATAATATTCCCAAAGGAATTGCTTTGTCAGCCAGTCTACATACAGTTTTATCAAAATTTGGCAGATGCATTTAATTCAGACTGTATTGAAAAACTAAATTGTTTCTTTCTCTGGTCGTGAGAAAGTGATACCTTTTGCATAATATACGTTTTAAGCGTCTGGGGTGAATTGAGATTAAGGAACTTATTATCTTACCTTGACGTAATTGTACGCTTGTCTCAACGTCATCTTTTTGTATTTCATGAGATACACGATGCATAAAGTAGCTGAGCGAGAGACACCGGCGACACAATGGACGACTGTCCGTCCTCCCTTTCGTCGAACTTCTTCAATTTTGTCCGCAACACGGTCAAAGTAATACGCAAGATTTGCATACGGTGAGTCATCCAACTGAATCTTCATATTCTCAATCTTCAATGATAAGCAAAAAAGCGTTCATTAATTAGACTAACGTACATATCCTTGGTTTAAGATATTTGGCGACAGATACAATGACACTTGTTCCCAAAATAACATTTTATATTGACACTAGTCAATAAGCCAATTTTTCATGTTGCGTGATGGATAACAAGTACAGAGAAACAAGAAAAATAAAAGTGCTTCAAATTGTGTTTCAATAAGAGACCTACTTTAGTTGTCCAAGTTGTCCAACACGATTAAATGGAATTTATTACGTCAACGTCTGTGTGACAACTACTTGGCCGAAATTCCTAATTCGTGTGCGAAAACAAACTTTGTTGCATAAATTGTTTACCAACGTCACCACAAAAAGACAAAGACCAAGCTTAGAAAATGTATATTGAAATCTAAACCTATTAATTAAGTATGTATATACATGGTTTAGCATTACTCAAAAAAACCTGACGAGTTGCCATAAGTTGATATGTCATCATGTTTCAACACTATACAAAATGTGATGATACAAATGATAGAAACCAGGAAATCGTTATTGAGCGAGACGGGATTAAAAATATATAATTGAGGAAATATGCGGAACTTTTACTACTAGGGTTAAAAATTTGATATCAGGAAATTACAAGCCAAGAAGTTGTCAGAATTAAATTCAATTTTCTGTATATCTATTCTTTCTTTCAACAATTCCCGTCTAAAAATGTAGTGAATAATTTTCTAATGAGTCATCATCATTTGCGATGCAAGCTCACAATTTTTCGCTCTATTTTGTTTCTTAACAAATTTTTGGCAGCTAGATGGGAAAAGGAAATTGGTCTGCATAACCCAATTCTGTCTATAAATTGACCGGAGCCGTTCTCAAGTCATTGACTTTCCCTTTAAAACAATTGTTCCATGAACGCAACAAAGACGCCACTTATGTATCTCAGAAATTCCTAATCTCAACATATGAAATGACCTAATCAGATGTAAGCCATCACTTATCTTCACAGCTGAGTGTCGGTTGAAATACAGCATTTTTGGCGTCCAGCCCAAGAATTCGCATTTTTTGAAGCTAACTCACTTCTTTGACATCCATAAACAAACGTTAGCATTACATTTAGTGTGGATTAGTATGAAGTATGTTGCAGAGCAAAACGCCCAGAACTCATAGAATCTTCGTCGCAGTATTTTGCGTACTGTTCGCCAAGTAGATGAGACTCTTAAATTGCATGAGATTTTTGCAAACTATACACTTTTCAAAATAATTTCTTGCCAAAATATGCATGTGACACTTGACGCTGAGCGAGCGGAGAAAACTCGTGCGAAAATTTTATTGAATCAACACCAACATTACTACCTACCGAATATTTTTAAACTGCTTTACCTACATAGTTTTGTTAAAAGAAATACAAATTTAGATTGAACATTCTAGACTTTCGTATGCTAATTACAACTTACGCAACACATAAATTCAAGACAATCACCAGACTATGACATATTTTTTCACCCCACATACAACACACATATATAAATTTTTTAATTCGTTTCTTACCTGTTCAATATTTAAGCAGGGAAGTTCCACAGTGACGTTGACCACATTTGAAACCCCAAGATCAATGAGCCTAGACGCGTTCATAGCTCTAGCTCCACAAAGATATAATCCATCCGTAATTTCATTTATCTGACTCATTATATCGACGACACCCAACCCATTTCTGCAAGCATAAGAGAAAAGGTAACATGATGTTTTAGCAACGGATCATGAAAGAAACAAATGGTCCGTTTCATAGTTGAAGGTTGAATTTTTCTTGGTTTAAATTAAACCTTTTAATGCAACCAGCTACTCAACTTTACTAATCAAGTTGTTTTGGACTTTTGTGAACGTGAAAGAATTTTGGAAATTTAAATTGGTATGCAAATACTTACACTGATAGTGGGGGTGCGTTGCTTTTTCCCATCTTTGTTCTGGGGACTACATTCTTTGCTTGAGATTTAATAGGTTCCAGATGCATTTTGGGTCCAGAAGGTACTGATAGTCCATTACCACTGCTTCCGTTAATAGAATTTGAGTTGTTGAACAACCACCGACGATCTGTAAAATTCCCAAAATTTCATTGCAATAAACTAATGAGATGGTAATATTATAGTTGACATTTTGGAAAATTGCCAGTCAGCTCACGGAAGGTGAAAGCTTTTCTAAATACACACTTAGGGAAATATAATTGACATTGACAGTAAGGAAACTGACTCATCCATTAAACAAAGACAAACTTTATAATATTTAGATGACAAGTGACTTTAAACGTCTTTAAACCAGAAAAAGGATACACACATTAACAATTCAAGCTCACTAAAATGAGTTCAGTGTTATGCAAATAAAAGATCTCAACACTGATTAATTGGATGGAAGAAGAATGGCCTAGATTTTAAAAGGCAGCATGCTAAAGAAATTTTAAACAGTTCTCGAACACGGGATCGATAAAAAATTGTAAATTGTATATTCACCCTCTGGGATTCGCCAAGTTTAAAGATCAAGACAAAATTTATTTTCTTTGGTGCTGTGGTAGGTAGATATGTAGATATATTGCTACAAGCGTTTATGCGTGTTTTTTCTCCGTGGAATGGGGATATGAAAGGAATGCGAGCTTCTTTAACCCCATAAATCATTAATTCTTTTAAATCTTATCGTTAAACTTACTAATAAAACTATCTCCTCCGCCTAAAAACTGACGCGAACCTGAATTTTGACCCTGTTGATTTACAGGGATTGTTGTATCATCTCGTTGACAATTGGGGCAATCTTTTTGATGGCACTTATTATAAGGAATGTTGTGTGGCTGTTGTTCGGATTGGGTTACGTCTCTATCTCGTCGAAAGTTCATGGCATATGCACCCACTCGCACTTCAACCTATTTTCTTAAATGTACAAAACCTAGAACCTTTCCTAAAACAAATAGGTGAAGAATTGTGAGATTTCTGTTCACGTAATCTTAGCATTTAGGTCAAAACTTTTTTCCCAACCCTCATCTTTCAATCATAAAAAAGTTGTTACGAGGGTAATTTACTTTTCATTGGATTCACTATGTCAGTGTGGATGATATTCCCTAATAAACCCCATCTACTAAAATTGTAGTCTGCAAATGACAACATTTATATGTATCCCTGATTTTTCATCAAATATTTTCATTGGTTCATACAAAAATGAGCAAATTTTCCTAACTGCTCTTGACATTTTTCATGGGATGCATTATATACATTCACTTTGCCATAAATCATGGAAAATAGCTTATTGATGCAAAGCATGCAAACAAAAAGTGGAAAGTGAAAGTTACTTTCTCGGAGCAAAGTGATTGAGTAACCCAATTTCACAAAGTTTAGCATTTTAGTCCACACTCAAAAGACACAAGTGTTATTCATGTAAAGTGGTACTAAACTGGTGGTAATCGATAAAATATACATGAAATTAAACTCACCAACTTCGGCCATTGTAACGGCTGCTACTTTATTATGAATTTTGACCAGAGGAAATGACGAATGTACTCGTCGATGGTGAGAATGAGGTGGCAAGTAAGAAGAAGTGTGGATGTGGTGATGACAGGGATTATGGTTGTGATAAACCGAAGATCGAGGAAAACTTGTAAATTCCAGGATTAGACTTTTAATTTGACAAGTTGACGCTTTTGGTTGGTTTTGGCTAACTCAAATGAGAAATGAGCAAATGCCAAAGCTGTCGAAAATGTGCAAGTCCGTGGTTTAGCTTTCTCTTCCGGATTGGAGAAAGTGGGTGAAAGGTTGTGATGTCTGATATCGCACAGTGGGCAGTTTTATTATTTCTGGCAGTGATTCAAGTCCTAAAACAGTAATAATTATGTTAATGAATGGCCCAAATTAGATTATGCCTTAATGTAAGTTCATAGTCGAATTTTTTTTTTGTTTTATTTTGGAAACAATAACTTTACCTTCAAATCCAATTTGTATACAGAAGGTACTTTTATCCTGGTCTGGGATATATTAAACAGAGACTGCAGCGATATATGACCAAGCGAGTTCGAAAACACAACTGAATTCTCAATGGAATTAAACCCGGGTTAAATATCGAATCAGAATATCAGGTCGGATATCAAGCTCCCAATCCAATGTGTGCTATGCTCACGAAACTAGCTCAGTTCAGAGAGAAAGTTTGCAACTTATTGACGCGCAATAATAAGGGCCTTGGTTTAATGAAATATCCAAAAAAAATAATTTTACAATAACCAATATATATTGCCAATCGTCTTTGATGATTAATATCAGTTTCAACAAATGCCGAATGGATTTTTATTTGACCATTTTGATTAAACCCAGACACTTCCTGTTTTTTGTTTTCGTATAAATTCTTGCTCTTAAAATTGATTAGACATTTAAATTCATTACTTTATCCAATTTTAAGAAAACAATTTTTTGTCCTTTTGCTTGAGTTTCATTGCAATGCAATACAGTTAAACGACGCCAAGTTATTACAATTAGATCCTCCTATTTGGTTTAATCAGATCAATTCAATATTGAGACTTGAGACAACGTTCAATCTAATCTATTAAGCCCACACAAAACTCTTTCCTTCACGTCAATAGCAAAACAATTTACTTTAGTGGAAAGCAATAAATTGTTCTTAAATATAGTTCATAATGTTTCATTGCATCTGATTATTCCCCCAACTCTTATATAAAACGTAATAGAACTTTGTCCTTTTGGTTGGGAATATCATAAAATTTAGCCATTAATTAGCAATGCAATGGAAGGATGAGATTGAGGGTGTTGGGTGAGATTTGCGAAAACCTTGATTTGGCTTGGCTTCTCCTTTGCAAATAAATTCTTTCCGAACTTCCTAAACTTGACTCAGTAAGTGCACAAGTTTGAGCACCTACATAAAAAATAATGCGGAATAGGAGGATAACGCCGCATTCTTTATCTATAGAACATCCAATAGTAGTAGCAACTATTTTTAGCAGATTATATCGGTTAAATATTTGACTCATTCGGTTTCAATACCCGCATTCCTCACCTTTGTTTATTTCCTTGCACCAAAAACCCAGTGAGGAAGGAAGAAACTAATCCATCAAAGCTTATCTGTGTCCAATCGTTTGTTTCGCACATTTTTGCAATTAGAAAACATAAAAGAAAGATAATTCGACATTCAACTCTGTACGAAATGACCTGGCTGAAGGAAAGTGTGCAAGAATAGATTTGTATGTGACATTGAAGAGTACAGCTAATTGCAGAAACATATTCACAAAGGACTACACTATTTGAGCGTACAATTTGTTGTTTCTTGGTTCTCATTCAGATTTTTAAATGTTGAAAGACGAAAGTCTTTTCAAGTTCGTGGCCAAGAGCAGAGCTTAAAGAGATGACTAATGCCAATCACTTGAACATAATCGTATCATGCATAAAACTAAACTGGGTGCAAACGGCTACAGCTTACAATTAAAATTAGCTTTAAACTAAAGATCAGTTTAATTAATGCAACCTTCCAAATCGAAATCCCCAAAAAATGTACAGTTGCAGTAAACAGAAAATTGGCAGCTACTATGAGAAATAATTGGATAAAAAAATCTATTTGAAAAAAATGCAGGCTGTGAAATCTCGACACAAAACATAAAATTCCCATTCCCACCAAAAGAGAAATCAAAGCCTCATGACGAATACTATAATAACTTGGTCCAATCAACGTCGAAAATGAATAGAGAATAATAGATAAAGAAATGGAAACAATACAACTTGTATTTATACAAATCTGATACAATTCGTGAGAAACAACACATGCATTTTATTCTCGTCTCCAATTAAGCTAATCTTTTTATTCCAGATATAATTTTATTTGCATGCAATATTTTTTTTACTTGATTAAAGTTTTGATTTCCCTTTGTCAATTCGAAAAATGGAGAATTGTACGAGGCACATAAAAAATCAATTGACCTTGTCTACGTTTGACATGACTTGACAAATCTTGGGCTTTCAAGGAAAAAAGTTGTCCATCATTTTGCATTATTAATGGCCGTGACCCGGCTAGATTTGTTTATTAGAATGACATTGTAGTTTGCATGAATATCAACATTGCTTGAACTTTGTATCGACGAATAATCTACCAGACCTTCCCGTAATATAGAAATTAATACAATTATTATTATTATGAAAAAATAAAACAATAAAAAAACATAAGTAATATTCTACATAAATATATAGCTCGATAAAATTATCACAAGAAAATCCATTTCAACACAAATGCGATCAATCAAATACAATATATTTACTATTTTACTATTCATGCAAACTTCTTTTTGCGATGCCCACGTTTTCGTTTCTTTGCTGGCCCAAACACTTTCTCCCATATTGAAGACTGAATTGCTTGATTTTCACTTTTATTTGCTTCTTCTGGTTCTGACCAACATTCACTTTTACCCTTGCATCTTCTCAATAGAATTAATTGTTCTAGCATCCAATCTTCATGATTCGCAGGTAATGTTCCGATAGCATTTTTCAATTGGTAGGGATCTAATTTATAAAAACAGTCTCATAAAATTAACTCGTATGTTATTTCAAAAGTTTTATTTATATACCTTGACGAAGGTCAAAATACATTTTAAACCCTGAAAACATTAAATTGGCATTTTAGAAAAAAAAATATTTATCAGGATCATTATGAAATATTTACCAGTAATAAACTGACAATACAGATAATTATGGGTTGCATTGACAGATCGAAGGCAAGAGTAGGAATTGTTGTTTGCGTTCATGCAAAAGCAAAATGATCCGTTGTCCCAAAAGGGCTCAGTTTTCCAATGATCACTATCGTGCCAGAAACAGTTCATTTTCTCTTCGGATCCGCAAGTTTCTGCCTACAATAAATTAAGTTACTACTAACTTTCAAATTTGTAGGAATTGTATATTGCATTCCGTTTTATACCTGCTTTCGAATATTGGGATCATCAATTCGTTTCATATATTTCTGTTTCTTTCGTATTTTACTGAGTAGTTTTTTTCTCTTTCTCTCTTCCCTTTCCCTTTGTCTCATCCATCGAGGGTCATTGTAACAATCGCAGGGCTCGATTTCTTCATTTTCTACAAATAAATGTGATGGACTATTCTTTTTCTTGCCATGTCTGAAAAAGCCTTGCTGTTGCTTATGTCTATGCCTGTGTCTATCTTTATTTTTGTGTTTTCCTCGTGGCTGTTCAAAATCTTCCAAATCTAGGCCTAATGATTCCTCTCCATCAATTCGGTCAGTTGTTGTGACTTGTTCCTTTTCAGATATTCGACGATTAGAGGATCCCTTGTTTTTATTTTTCAAAGGACGTCTCGTCGTTGTCGTTGTTGTTGAAGTTGTTGAAGTCGTTGAAGTCGTAGTAGTAGTTGTTGTTGGTTTAAGTGGTGGTTCTTCCTGTTCTTCTTCACTTTCTTCTTCATCATCTATATCATCTTCCTCATTGTCCTCTTCATCATCCTCTTCTTCTTCTTCCTCCCCTTCTTCATCCTCCTCGTCGTCCTCTGAATTTTCAGTTGTGGTACTGATTGGAGTAGTAGAAGGAGTTGTTGCAATTGTTGTAATTGTTGGAGAAGTCTCTTCAGTATCTTCACTATCGAAATCTAAAGGCAAAAAAGCTTTCTCTTCTTCTAAAGTTGGATCTTTTACTTTCCCATGTTTTCCTTTCTTTTTTGGACTTTTAGATTCATCTGTTGTTATTAATGGTGATGTAGTTGTTTTGCTAAAATTATTCTGCTCAATTAACCATTTTCTCCGGAATTGTCTTCTTCTGTGCCGTAATTGATCAATGCGTCTTTTTAAAGCTTCAATCTCCAAATCAATTTTCTTCCTTTCTTCGTCCCAATTTAACTGTGTGGAGTCATAATCTGACTCTAGACCTAAAGGCGTCGACCTTTTCAATCTACATCGGCATTTTTTAGCATTCATTCCATATGGATAGACGGATGAGATATTCGAATTTGTACTAGTCATTTGGTATTTGGGATCATTAATACTTATTTGAGAAGGAAAGTAGTGATTATCAAAATAATCAGATTGTCTGCATTTTTTGAATTGATTCGTATCCTTTCGACAATATTTCTTTTGTCCTGGGGCACAGGGCCAGGGATGAAGAAGACACAGAGTATTCATTCTCGTTGCTTCATCATCAGCATCCAAAAAGAACTTGCGTCTCTCCTCCCGAAATTTCTTTTTCTTCTTTACTAACTTTGGATCTGCTGGATCTTCATTTAAGACTTCTCTTCTTCCAGAACTTTCAATTAAGAAGACATCTTTCCATATAAATGGCGTTTCTTCTTCTTTGGAATTTGGAGCATTTCTTTTTAAAAGAGGAACTAAACTTCTGCCATCCATTTCATCTGGGACAACAACTCGAGCCAAATCCAAAAAAGTTGGAGCAAGGTCAATATTAAGTACAGGCTCATAAATTGTCGTTCCTTTCTTCACTTTAGATGAAGGACCATGAAGAAAAAATGGGACGCGAATGTCAAACTCATACGGCATCGATTTCCCCTTTACTAATCCATACTGACCAACATGATATCCATGATCAGAGGTGTAAAAGACATACGTATTCTCTTGAAGTCCAGTGGACTTCAATTTATCCATTATAGCTTTCACTGCAACATCAACACTTTGCAAAGTTTGTAATCTCTTTGCCATGAGCAAATTAGTAAACTCTTTGAGTATTGGAGTCATTTTGTTTGTATTTCTTAATATCCATTGTTTATCTAAATTGGGGGCGTGGTTGTAGCTTGGAGTGTGATGAGCAGTTTCGTTTAAAAACATGTGGGCATATTGTGGCGCAGAGTCTTCAGGTCCATGAGGAGAAGGGAAGCTTGAGACTAGAAGAAATGGACGTTTTGATTTATCATTTCCAATCCGCGTTAGAAAATCAAGAGTATCATTTGCTATTAAATCTGGATAATAGTCCCTTTTGTAATCTGTTCCATGTCGGTATTTTTTCCCATTTACATTTACAGTATAATTGTAAAATCTCGAGTTCATTAATAGACCATTCCATTCGTCCCATCCAAATGGAATATGGGATCCATCGTACTTGTTGAGGTATTTCCCAATATATGAAGTGTAATAACCTGAAGACCAAAGGTGTGCTCCAAATGTTTTCTTTTCGTGTTTTTCTCTCCATTGAATACTAGAGCAGTTATCTGTAAAAATTGCAATGTTATTATGCTGTATAATGTTTCAATCAAACAAAATACGAACCGTTGTTCGTGTAAACGTTGTGGTTGTGAACATATCTACAAAAATCATCGTCATTTAATAAATAAACTATTAACATAAAAATTGGTTAACTTACAATCCAGTAAGAATGGAACTTCGACTGGGACAGCACATCGGAGTTGCTTTTAAAATCAAAGGTTAAAATTATATTTCATCAAAAATGCATATCTATAGGTGTATTTCATATTTCAATAAAAAACATACAAACATATCCATGTCGAAATTCGACTCCTTCATGCTTAAATATCCTGAGTGTCTCTGGCATATATTCCATGCTCCCTTTAAAGCAGATTGTACATATAAATTTAATTCAGATTATTTATTTTTATTAAAAATATTGCAGTATATTAAAATTACCCAACTCAACATCTTGATCATCCGTCATAATTAAAATAATATTTGGACGGACATCCCTTTCGTTGGTATTATTTGTACTATCTGACTCAGTTTCGTCATTCCTTACATTTTCCATACTAGGATCATTTTTGCCATCAACGACCATTTCTCCAACCTCAATGATTGGTCCTTCATGCTTCTTGGATGGATTAGTCTGATCTACAAGTTTTAAAATAAAATGTAAAAATCTCAATCTCAAAAACAAACAAAAGTTCATCTAAATATATACATATGCCATTCACCTGTTTCATCATCTTCTTTCACTCCTAAATTTGGAACTTCTTCATCTAGTTTGCTAGTGCTACCAACTATTAAATCTGAAAACTCATTATTGTATGACTTTGAACTTTGAGAGTTTGTAAATCCACTGTAATCGGATTCTGATTTGTCTTCATCTTCGTTTCCTTTGCATGTTGTTATCAAATAGCTAACCATTAACATAAACAGTAAAATGTTTTTAGTATGAGCCTTTTGTGACATTTTGCAACAGCAAATTTCAAAGGCTAAATTTAAAATTTATCAGTATGTAAAAAACTTTCATAATATTGGAGTGAAAACAGTTGAATCACAAATTATTATCACCAAGATTATTATTTCACTTTCTTTGAACGGATTAAATGCATGCAAAATGCAAGGAAGGCAACAACTGCCCATTTGACATTTTGAGTGGTTTTTGCAAGATTTGTTGTTTATGGAACATCAACTATGGAATGACTAAAGTTGATTCAGTTATTTATAGTTTACGAAGAAAACAGAAGGAATCACTTTTTAGCCAGCTTAAATAATAACTGGAGACAGGCAGGTCTTGTCCAGTTTTCCCGATTTCAATATCTGAAAAAACAAGTAGTCAACAGAATTAAAGGTGTGTTTCAGGTTTAAGGTGTGTTGGGTCAGCAATTAAATTAATTTTATATTGTATCAGAGAAATTATTGCTCTCTCATGTAAAGACGAGTTGCATAAACTGGCATAAAGCATATTTAAACCAAGTGCAGACATAAAATTAAATTATTCTTTAAAAGAGCATTTGAGGTTACATAAACTTTAATTTTCTGCTTCTAAGCTGTTAGGTGATGATTTAGAATCAAGTATTTGATATGGGTTCATTTCGTAACCAGCAACTCACCTTGTTAATTTTATCTAAGTTTTGGAACTATTCTATTTTTATATCACTATCCAATTCTCGGAAAACTTTATTAAGCCTACATTGTGTGTTCTTAATCTCAAAAAAAGAAACAATTTGTCTTCATTTTCTCCTTTGCCTGTCTCCACTACCGCTTATTATCGTCTGAATATCTGTCTGACTGTCGTGTTTAATCTCTTCACTTCGTTACACGGATGGATTTAGATTCTGGAGTCAGATTTTTTTTTACATGTTGGCTAGAACACTTTCTTGCGTAACACACAGATTTGGTGCTAGATATTATCCACACTCAAAGAACTCCTGCATCCTTAGTTTACTGAAAGGGAGAAGATTTGCTTTGTTCCTCGTGTTCTTTCAAGCTTCTGCTTTCCTTCCGTTCCCTTTCTTACGACTGCGGTGAAATATGCAGAAAGAAATGCCTCAAGATTTTATTGCATACATATGGCAATCCTAATAGTTAGTTGTGTATGCAAAGATTTAGATCTGTATATGTTTACATATAAGTATATGTACATGCCGTGTATGTTGGAATTTTTTAACTTGGGGAAAAATTTGAGGTCCTTGTAAGAAAGCTGGAGTTTTCTCAAAGGTTGGTTAACCAAATTCCAATCCCATGCAACTATATGTACAAATACTACCAATCATTTAACAGTTATTTCATGGCTTCATGCTGTGAATATTTTACCTTTCCTTATTTACTTTGCAGGGTTGGGTGGAAAATATTCTTGCATATCGCATTTGAATTTATACAATTCTTGTTTACCAGAAATAGTCTATGAAATATTATTAAAAAACTGAAAAACCTTTTTAAACGTTGTAAGAGCTATTATAATACTAAGTGCGTATTATAGGATGGCAATACAATTTTCAAACGCTGAATTATATTCCCACATGATTACAATAAAATCAAATTTTAAAAGATTAATCCCTGAAGAATTAAATGTAACGAATGCAATATGTTTTTTTTCAATGATGATTGTTTGTAATGTAATGTTCGAAATAAAAGATTTAATTTAATCCAGATCAATTTTTAGTCACCTTGCTATAAAAATGTTTTGGATTTCGGTTGTCAATTTGCAGAAAATAAAATGACGGGCTACGCAAATCATCACTTGGCTAAACTTTCTTTCTACCACTGTTATCATTTCCTGACAATTTGCATGTTGTAAAGAATATTCAATGCATAGCTTCAAGATTTTGAGTGCAATTTATATATTTTATTTGAGTTTTACAATAGATGACAAGATCAGTTTGTTACAGGAAAATTGTGACTAGATAAAAGGATCACCTTTTTCATGATTTATATATAATATATAATGAAATATATATAACTATCATTTTCATAAGATAAATTCATTTTGACGACAATAATAATTATTGCCCATCACAGTTCATCACATTACTTGGCCTTTTTAGATTACATTCAGGAACTTTGGACCGTTAATTCGCATTATAATGCGAACTTGACTTAACAATTAATACTTAAATTGTGAATAGAAAACGAGTGTTATATTTAATATTTATCATTTATGCATCAAAACTTGATTAAATTCATTAAAATAAGAAGAGATCACAGTGCAAGGTAGTTTTAAAATGCTAACGACAATATTTACAAGCTCAACTTCAATTTTAGGATAATTATTAGGTGCACTTGTTTTAATTTTTGCCTAAAATTAAGCTAATCTAACTAAATAGCTAATTTCGATTGGATATTAAAAGCAAGTGAGAGTAAAGTTAAAATATATAATTTTCTCTTAAGATTGTATAATCATCATCTTGAGTTGACTGAAGATAAAGAGTCAATTTCAACAATATAAATTAGAAGATTCTCTAATAAATTA
>JAQIXN010000134.1:0-63156 GCA_034698145.1 Proisotoma minuta
GTTCGAAAGTTATCGTGAGACGGACAGACAGACACACGACTCGTGCAAATGCATTAAGTTGTTTCACAACTTAATAAAACAATTTCTTAGGGATATAATAATCATCAGTATTATGGATACTTTTACATCTCTTTTGGCCGGAAGTTGTCTTTTTATGCTTCTCGGATACTTGGACCACAAAAATCTGCAACTCTTCAAAGCAGGTCAAATTAAAACGCGTACGAGTGTTGCCAATCTTTCCGAAAAATCTGGTGCTGGGATGGCTTTTGTTGTCTTTCCCCAAGTTTTGAACGCCTTCGGAAATTATCCTGGGTAAGGGGGCTATTTATATTTTTTCCTCTGGGGGTTCTCGGTTAGATAATCTGTTAAGGTTGAAGTATTATATTTTGTGTTTTTTATAGTCCACAGGTCAGAAGGAACCTTCAGCACTAAAATATTATCGTTTAATGGACCTATAATCTCGAGATATCTTTTCTTTTTAATTTAGATTTTTTCCTTCTTGTTTTTCTTCATGATCATGACTTTGGCAGTTGGTAGCGCAAATGGGATTGTGGGAACTATTGTGACCGTTATATGCGACGCGTTTCCAAAATGGAAAAGGCCAATTGTTTTAACCATCTTGTGTTTAGTTTGTTTCCTCCTTGGGCTTGTATACACATGCAGAGTATGGGAGTTTATGGATTTTAATTTCATGACCAACTATATATAATTGTTTGCGTTTATCTAGACTGGTAATAACGTGATTGATATTGTGGACAAATATGGAACAGAGCAAGTTGTTTACATGATGGCCATTTTTGAGGTATTTCTCATAATTTCTAAAATGAAAGAAAGGTCTTGAGATTTTTCCAATTTTCAGACTGCTGGGGTTGCCTATGTATATGGCTTGAAGAATATTTGTAACGACTTTGAGTTTATGATGGGCTACCACTTAAGCTGGTACTGGATAATCAGTTGGGCTTTCCTCCCAATTTTGTTGATAACTATTTTCATTTCATATCTGGTCACTTGGGAAAATACCAAAGGCCACCCAAAAATCGCAGTGGGTACGAATCTTTATTTTTAAAAAACTTTATGCGATGTAATTGTTTTCTAAACGCCGAATGATTTTATGTAATTAGCGTGTGGATGGGCACTGACGGGACTTGTTTGGTCAATCTTTCCATGTATCATGGGAGTAATAATTTACACTCGAAAATCTCGTTCATACGTAAAAGTACGTATGCATATATTTGTCAATTCTTTCGAATGTTTTGATATATCGATGTTGTTTTATAGAGGATTAAAGCAAGTTTTCTCCCAACTCGGAATTGGGGACCAAAAGGTAAGTGCATGAGCATTAATTTTTTTTGCATATTTATTTAATTGAAATTATGAATGCAGACCCTGCGGTTCGTGAAGCATGGCGTCGATGGAAGAAAACCAGACCAAGTGAATTTGATTTAACGGTGAAAGTTCTAAAGTTTCTGCGACTTCGGAGTGACATTGCGCCCCCCGACACCCAACAATACTGGACGCAGCCAAACAACTCTCAATATCAAGCAGAATCCGAGTCCAAACTTCCGTCGACGACGGTGATTGTGGCCTCTTCCACGCCCTCCACTGCAGCCACCCTGGAAGCAGGCTCAGAAGCCGCTCTCAAATAGTAAAAACGCTTCATACTCCACTCTAATACTCATATTAATTAAACAATAATCTGGATGAAATTTAACGGTTAAAATTCATGTAAAATTATGAAATAAATGCTTGTATGAATAAAAAAACATTGACAATTGAAATTATTATGCATCATTTACAACAAAAATTGAGAAAGTGTTAGAAAGTTGAAGAAGAGAAAGCGGAGGCAGAATGAGACACCCAAAAGTCTGCTAGTTTAGTTGCTCGTCCACAAACAACAAAATTTGCTCTGTGTCGGCTTCAAATTGTTTTCGATAATTTCCATAATTAAGAGTACAATTATGGCGTTGGATCAGAAGTCCGAGTCTTATGTTTTGGAGCCCAGTGCCCCCATCACTAAAAAGGGGGTTTTATTGTCCTTTTTAACGGGGGCACAAATGCCGATTCCTGACACCGATTTGGTAGTCATCAACTCATTAATTTGTTGTCTAAAATAACAATTAATAAATTATTTCTTTCTTTTTCCCAGCTAGGAAAATGTCGTTCGGTTAGTGAATTTGAAAAACTGAATAGAATAGGAGAAGGGACTTATGGCGTCGTTTGTAATTATTATTATCTCTATATTTTGGCAAATTGACACTGTCAATTAAATACATTGTGTGATTTTGCAGACCGTGCTCGGGACACGAAAAATTCCTCGGTAGTGGCCTTGAAGAAGATGCGGATGGAGAGAGAAAAGGACGGGATTCCGATAAGTGCCCTCAGGGAGATCACAGTCCTTCTCAACGTCAGACATGAAAATATTGTCACCCTCAAAGAAGTTGTCGTCGGGAGGAATTTGGAAAAGTATTAAAAAAAACAATCAATTAATAATTTAACTATTAACAAATCCTAGAATCTTTATAATAATAATTGATTTGTTTTATGCTATACAAAGCATCTTTTTAGTCATGGAATATTGCGAACAAGATTTGGCGAGTTTGTTGGACCACATGCAGTCCCCTTTCACTGAAAATCAAATCAAATGCATCCTCATTCAATTGTTCAAGGGTCTACGCCATATACATAATAACTTTATCGTTCACCGGGATTTGAAAGTTTCTAATCTTCTCATGACAGATAAAGGCATTTTGAAAATTGGTAAGCATCTACAGAATTCTACATATTTGGTTAAAAAAAGTTTATTATAGGATTTTAATTCAATTTTTTTTTTTTTTTATTTTAGCGGATTTTGGTTTAGCCAGAAAATATGGACTTCCATTGCAGCCAATGACCCCAGGAGTGGTCACTTTATGGTATCGTTCCCCTGAACTACTTTTACATGCAAAAACTCAGACAACTGCATTGGACATGTGGGCAGCCGGTTGTATTTTTGGAGAACTTTTGTCCCACAAGCCACTACTTCCTGGACGTTCTGAAATTCATCAATTGGATTTAATCATTGATCTTTTAGGATCCCCAAGTGATTCAATTTGGCCGGAATTTTCTAGTTTGCCTGCCGTCCAGAATTTGACATTGAAGCATCAGCCGTATAATAATATCAAGGACAAGTTTCCTCTTTTATCTGGAGCTGGACTTCGGCTGATAAACTTTTTGTTGATGTATGATCCAAAGAAAAGAGCCACTGCGGACGAATGTCTTCAAAGCTCTTACTTCCGGGAGGCTCCTTTACGTAATGATTATTAATACAAATTGCCATTATTTTAAATACTGAGTAGATATGAAAACTTTTTTTTTTGTTTTTTATAGCTTGTGAACCGGAATTGATGCCCTCGTATCCACAACATAGGAATATGTGAACGGATTTGAAATCCTACTATTTTTTATTACTTTTCTTTTACAAAATTGATAAAGCTTAATTTTTTAATATTTTTTTGTTAACTACAGAAAATTAAAGATTTATAAATATTCCCTCGGTCTCATCTGTTTAAGAGGATCCGCGTCCCTTCTGACGTACTTAATTTTCCTGCCATGTTTTCCTAGCCATCTGTATTTGGTAGTGTATGTCATTTGCATCAGTTCTTTAATCACAAGTCGTTCATTCTTTTTGCGAAATACTTCCTTCACCTATTTGGACAAAAAAAAAGTAATTAGAAACTATGTCCAAACTATTGTTCCATTGTTCTTACGGGTTCCAAAGCCTGTATTTTGAGACTAGATTCAGTGGTGGTGGTTTCGTGAGGAATTGGTTTGCTCATTTCGTAAGGGAAGGGGACTTGAGGGTGCCAGCAAATGTACATTGCCCTCTGGGGATGATAAAATACGGCCTCAGTCGGAAGCGCTTCTTTTCCAGGCCCCACATTTTCAATCGCTGTCACTGCTTTGGAAGCTTTGGGCTTGGTCGAGTAACACGCCCTTCCAAAAAATGCATTTAAATTGGAAAGTCGCAGCAAACTTTTCGCCATCGTCGAGAAAACAATTAAAATTATTTGAACGAGGGTTTAGCCGGCAAGTGAGATGTGGTAGTTTTTCGCCATCTGGAAATACAGAGGAAACGTTTATTCTTAGGGGAGTGCGAGCGATGTCGCAACTTTCCTCAGCCAAAGACAAAGCCTATATAGCACATAGGCTCAAGGGCTATTATCTACAAATTTCTGTCTTTTTCAAATTAATCGCGCAGGCATTCAAAATTGGTAAAATAATATAATTAAAAAACGGAGCAATTTCATCCCATCGTTCAATTAAAAGTTACGTAATGTCCTCCGATCTACGCCCAAAAAAGAAATTTGCAAAAATATGTAAGTTTTTAAAGTTTTTATTTTTATTTCTCAATTTCTTGATTGATTCTTAATTTCTATTTCTTTAAAATAGTGTCATTTTAAATTTTATTCATTTGTTAAAAAATTGTTACAGGTAAACTCATGTTTAAAATGACGAGGTGACTTTTTTGATGTTGTTCAAGAACAATTCTTGTTATTATTCTGCAACAATGTCCTCCTGACTGAGCGATAATAACAATGACACATCGTCATGTCTAGCTCCAACAGCCCGTCCCCTGGCCCAACTGGGGGAGGAGTCAATATTCCCCCTGGACTTTCCTCCTCCTCGAATCTCTCGGAAGAGGTCAAAATGTCAATTCGATCCATCTCCAGTGAAATTACAATTTTCGAAATAAAAACTCCGCTTCCCGAAAGATCCGTTCCTCCTTGCACTGCAGGGTCTACGACAATTACAACAATTGGGCCTGCGGTCATTAGTTCATCAACATCTTCGTCGCCTGCTGGAAATCCTTCCTCCAGCTGTGGGAATGTTGGCGGATCAAATCGACAAGGATCTCAACCACTCCTCAAACATATTCAACTTCAACATATTTCAACAAGTCCGTTGAGTCGTTCCCAACAAATGGCTGCCCAAAACAGAGGTCTCAGTATAATTGCCAGACCTGGGAGCCAACAACAGCAGCAGCAGCAGCAAAATGTTCAACAAAGACAACAAAACCCCCCAAGTATATTGCTCAATCAACAACACAAAGTGAGTCTTGTCCCCGTAAAAAGCAATAATCATATTAATATTAATCGACTGCCTGGAAGAAATTTGATGAAATTAATTCCCCCACGCTTCTCTGTCAATCACAATCACCGGAGTGATGCCGATCGTTTTAATCCATTGATGTTGTTGGAAGCAGAGATGGTGGAGGGGGATAAAGAAATTATTAGTCCTGTGATAGAAAATGTTAGAAAAACATCAGTCAGCAATACATTACAATTAGCCCGACGACCTGTCGTCAGCCGATTTCAGCCTTTGCAGCAGATTCCAAATGTTTCTGTCAAATCATTGCAGCAGCACAACCGAAGGAAATCTGTGTTGGGTCAATTATCTGAATTACCAGATGAAGACAACAATATTGGAATGATCTCAAAAACAAATTCTTCGTCCTCTTCGAGACTTGGTGGTTTTATCAATAAACCAAATTTAAATAAGCCCCCAAGTTTTGATAACCCAAAAGTAATCTCTCGTTCCTCTGTCGCTGTAAATTCGGGAAGAGGGAGAGCTGCAGCAAGAAGAAAACGGAGAAAAAAGATTTTCTCATCAGCAAATAGATTAACATCAAGTATTTCATCCAGTGGAAAAACTGTTCCTCCTAAACCTCAACAACAACAACCTAAAATTTCAACGATCTCGCCATCTTTAGCATCTATATCTTCGAAAGAAAAAACAACCATTGAGTCTGGGATTCTGCCGATAACGACGTCAATTTATAGAACAAGAACAGCAACTAAAGCTTCATTGGCTGCAGAAAATCGTATGTATTGTTTTTAACACACAAATCAATAATTTAAAAAATATTGTTTTCCTTTTCAGTTAAAGCTTTAGAAGCTGAACGACAAATTAAAGCAAAAGAGGCTGCTTTAAATCCTAAGCCTAAAACAATGAAAGACGTCTTGGCATCAATTCCTGGATTTGGAGCAAGTCGACCACAAAAGAGAGAAATCCGCAAATTGTCGACACTGGACCAGCTAAAAAAGGGCTGCGTAGACTTGGAAAATCCACACTCTATTCTAACACAAGTCAATCTTAAATCCATTTTAGACATGGGAGCATTTAATAGACTCCCTAAATTATATAAATACAAACTGTTGCAATTACTTCCTGAAGTTGACTGTGTGACAGGTCAAGATAATACTTCAAGGTAAAATGAAAACAAAAGTTATAAGTCAAAACAATAATGATTAACTTTGGAATATTAATTAATTTATTCATAGTTTAAGCAGCACGGCATTATCGAATGAATTTTTCGAAAAAGCTTGTCGACACTGGCGTGAAAAATTGGCAGAAGGCGAGTTTTTACCCGATCAAAAAATGAGGAATCGTCATGAAGCGGAAAAGGATAGAGCAAAATTAGACCCTTGGAAGGTAATATATTTATTTTCTTTTTATCACTTTAAAAAATTTTTATAAATTAATAATAAAAACGAGTGGATTTTTTTGCATAGGTTAAGCATTTTGAGCCTATTTGGGGTGAAAAAGAAACATTATCATCTGAAAAATATGAAATTCCATCAGCCAACGATGATTCCAATTACTCGTTAGCTCCACCCAAACATTCAACATATAACTTGCGACGGTCTCCATTACGATCTCCTGGAATTTCTACTACTACAGATTCTTTGTCCACTGTCATCACAGTGGAAAGGTCAGATAATTATAGACAAAGAGGGAAATCGGCATACATCTCTTCCTCCCGCAAATCGTTTGACGCGGATGATGATATTTCGGATGAAGATGATGAAAATGATGCAGATTATGATGTGAATGCTGATAGTTGTTCAGATTTGGAAGATTTGGATGAAGAAGAAATGTCATCTGCAAGAACGACAGGATTAGTTCAACGGTCACCTGTTGTTTCTCTTTCTTCTGTTTCAATTTCTGTTAATCGGAAAAGGAGCTCCCCAGAAAGTGACAATGAATTATTGATTAAAAAGAACAAGCTCGTAGTTCCACCACCAAAGATGTCACCAATTGAAGAAGGTAAAATAATTATTATTTATTTGTTCATCTAATGGACAATAATTGATTTTTTTTCTTCTTTGTCTGTATTATTTTAATAGTTCAAAGTAAACTGGGAGATGTATCAATCAAACTAATCCCAAGCCCACACCTTCCGGAAGAAAAGCTTCCAGATAAACCAATAGCAAAATCTTGCATTGAAATTGTAGAAGTTGATAGTACTAGCCCATCTCTTAATGAAAACATTACCAACAAGATGAATTTTTCTGCAACATTAATTCCTTTAAATCCAGTTCAACACACAGAAGCAAGTCCTTCTTTGGAGCAAAATAAAGTCTCTTTCGAATTAACAATTGGACAAGAGGAGACGAAGAAAGCTTCGGAACACATGGTAGAAAACCAGACTCCTCCGCTTGTCATCAATACGCCAGCAGATTTGAAAATAACACCCACAAGTGAGATTGGACGAGAAAACATTTCAAGTGATTGCAAAAGAGCTTCAACTTTATTGGTCACATCTTCAACTCTTTCAAAGCGAATAAGAACAACTGGAAATGTACCCAAGAAAGATGTTGCAGTTGAAGTCAGAATGCCAGAACCGTATCATCATCACAATATATCAACACCATCGGCCACAATTTCTGTGCCTGTTGGTACTGGAGCCACATTAACATTGATCCCAACATTAACCACAATAACTCCAAAAAGTGAATCAGCTCAGTCATCTAACACAAACGTTCTGGTGGAAAAGAAAGAAATCGAGACGAAAAATGTCAAACCTATCCAACAAAACAATAAAATGGAAGAGCTAACAAAGAATAATAATTGTCTCATCCCACCGGAAATACAGTGTATTTTACCTCCTACATTAACCGTTGTTCCTTCAACAGATGCATCGAAACTAATGTCTATAAAATCGACTTCATCTGATTCAAGCTCCCGTCCTTCTACACCAAATATGTCATTAATAACTCCTTTACGTGACACTACAATTACTCCACTCACTTTGGCTGGAGGTGAAGTCACAATCACACCTAGTACTCCAGAAAAGAAACACGTTGTTAAATATGATATGAATAAGGTGGATCAAGATGAAACATCAATAAAAAGAGAATCAAAACAGACAGCGAGTAAGGAAGAGTTCCTGAAATCTAACACTATTGAACAACAAATGTCTGTTACTATTGATTCGAAAACTAGTTCATCATCAAAAGAACAAGTTGTTAAACCACAAATTTTTGATACCAACAAAGAGGAAATTATAATAATTTCTAATCTGGAAGAAATTCAAGAAAACAAAACTATGTGTGAAATCAAAACTGAAATTCTAAAACCAATTTCAAACAAGGAATTTCCTGTAACAACTATTAAAAAAGAAACTGATGAAAATATTCTTCCCCCTTCTTCATTATCACCTGATACCAAAAATATTAAAAGTACTGCTGCTGTTATTGATACTGAAGATTCCGAAGTGAAAGTTGTGTTTGAAACTAAAAGCTCATCATCAGCACTGCTAAAGCCCACCACAGAAACAAACGTAGTAAAACTATGTTTCCAACAAACATTACAAACTGAAAATAAACGCATCCAGCAAGCAGTGCCAATTGTGTCGACTGCTACTAATTCAGATTTAGTTAACACTACTACTGTGTTAGAAGCGACCAAGGAATTGGATCAGAAACCACCATTGATATCTGTCTCACTACCACCCACAACTTATTCTTCTTCACCATCAATTGTAAATACCAATTTGTCGCAGCATATTTTGGTATCTTCTACGTGTCCTCAAATTGTTGTGAGCACATCTCAAGGTATCGCTACAGCTAATAAAGCCCGTCCGAAAGTCAACAAGGTATGCGAAGTTAGCACTAGCACGCCATCCGATCTTTTATCTTCCTCTACTACTACTTCTTCTTCTACTACTACTACTACACTTGAAGCATCTGAAGCTGTAATAACTTTCTCCTTTTTTTTCTCTCTCTCACTACTTTCAATTATTGCAAAATTATATGTGCATTTAATATATTTTTATCTATTTTAATTAGGGAAATAAAGTGCCTCGAATAGTATCCACGAACCCTCCTCCAGGACAGATTAATCTGGAACGGTCCTATCAAATTTGTCGAGCTGTGATACAGAATAGTCCAAATCGAGAGCAACTGCAACATCAGCTTGTAAAACCTCCTCCAGTTCGGTCTACCAAAACTTTTATTCAACAACCATCACAACAATTCAGAATGATTCAAAGGTAGTTTAAAGAAAAATCATATTATTCAACGAGTACTAATAATAAATAAATTTTATTAAATAGCTCTGCACTGACCCCAGTAACCGAAGGTCAAATGATACAGATTCAGAGACGAGCGTCTACTCCTGGGGTGTCTTCATCAAGCGTCCCCATTATAAGTTCTGTTGGACCTCACCATCAAAAAGTGATTTTAGCTCACATTGGAAATCCTCAACAAGCAGGAACAAATTCTGCTGTGCAAGGAAATACAGTTCAAGCGTCTGGAAATCCACAAAACATTGTTCCTTTAATTAGACCAGTGCAACCAGGAAGTCCAATAATTGTTCGGCCTGCAAATGCATCAAATCAGCAACATTTCGTGGTAAGTATAAATATATATATATTAAATCTTAAAAAGAGCTTTGTACATGTGGAAAGTTGGGAAGAGAACGTTGGTTTAATTGTGAAGGGTTTATGGTTGTGGGTGTGGTAAATTTAATCTCTCTCTCTCCCTCTGGGTTTATTTCTATTTGGAATTAATCACAAATTTTGTCAAAATATTGCTAATTGCACTTTGCTTTTAATCATAATTAAACAGCAGCAGCAATCTCAGAGCACTACAGTAATTACACCTCAGCAATTGGCCATGCTAATTCAGCAACATCAAACTCAGCCATCAGCAGCCTCTCATCATCGGCCTCAAACAGTTCAATTACCCTTGCTGAATGTAAATCAATTAAATCGGCCAATATCTCAGCCTGGTCGTCCTAACAGTGCTTCCAGTGTTTTGATCACCAATCCTAATAATAACCCAATTAGTTCAACTAATACGAATAATCCCATCTCCGCATCAACAGCATCTGTAAATTCCCAAAATAAGCTTGTCAATACCCAATTTTATCCTACAACTTCCTCGTCCCCTCAATCCCAAAATAATATTAGGCCTCAAATTATCCAATTTCAAAGACAACAAATTCAAACTGCAACAGGGAATAATATTCCTGTACGGGCTCAAATTGTGACGAGCAATGGAGAAACGATAACCATTCATAGAGCAAGTTCTCCAAATACCAATGCAGTATTAGGCAACAATCGAACAATTTACACTACAAATAGTATAGGACAAGGAGCTAAAAGATTGGCGGCGCATAATGTAATTGCAATTAGTAGGGCCACGACTCCAGGATCCATTACAGTTCAGCAACCTCATCAGATAGGGAAAAATTCAATTGGCCAGGTTCATTTGATCCCAACTTCTTCCCGTGGAAATTTTTCGGGGGGCTTAAAACAGCCAACTTCTATTAATTTGCTTGGAGCAAACGGACAAAAAAGCATTCGACTAATTAGTGTAGAACAGAGTAGATCATGTAATAGTCCAGCTCCAATGATTGAAAATAATTCCAATCAAAATGGAATTTCTAACTTGGCAGAGTTCATCACAAGTCAATTAAATATTCGTCCAATATCCCCTCTAGCTTTTGATCAAAGTGTGCTAAAGCTTCCAGGAGATAGAAGTTCCCCAAATATTTTACAAATTCATCAAAGTGATCAACAGCAAAGTAGTCAGAATGAACAGCAGCAGCAGCAGGTCATGATAATCACAAATTCAGGAGCAAACAGGTCAAATGACAATTCACATCACCAAAATAATAATAATATTGCAGTGAATAGTAATGTGATTAGTTCAAGCAACCAGTTGGACTCGAATAATTCTTTGAGAAAAACAGATTTTGTCCCAAATAGTAGCAACGAAGTCATTATAGACTTTCAGGATGCATTTGAAAGCTCTTACGCTTTAATTTCCGAGTCCGATCATCAATCTGTTGCTGACATTTTAGAAATGCCTCAAAATGATGCTAGTTCTTCTTCTGCTGGCTCTTTTTTGATAAGCAGTAGTGAAAGTTCTTCGGCTATTAAACAACAAAGAGGAGGTAGAAATTGGCTAAATTCATCAGGACAACCACAAGAGGTGGTATTTATCAAATCATCTTCAGGCCAAATTATTTCTCAATCCGTTCCTAATAATTCCTTGATTGTCTCTTCATCCTCGACATCTTCCTTTATAAGACCTTCCCCAAGTACCAGTAATATGAGTCGAATTTCTTCCTCTCCCATTGTTAGTGGTGGTACAAGTTTTGTCCAGGTGAGATGATGTGGTTATAATCCTGTCTCTTCTTTGTATTTAACTTTGCTGCATTTTCCTTTTTGTGATTTTCTCATCTTTTGCACGACAAAACATTTAAAGTGTATGCTTATAATAATTTTTATATAATTTTATGTACTATATATTTTGCATGCACATATATATGTGGCTTTAGTAATAATATATTATTACTATTTATTACAGTATAGGTGCCTCTCCAATTCAATTGTGTGTATGATTTATAATACAGTATAATTTGATGATTGTTTAGGCCACTACTCTTGGAAATCAAGGACAAAGATTTCAAAATCCTAATCAAATAAACACCTTTACTGCACCTTCTGAAGGCGGTGCCGGAATTCGACAACAACAATACATTATTGTTCAAACCACAGGAAATAATGGGGTGCCTACCAATCTTGCTGTCCCTGCGTCCATAGTCATTTCACCGCAAGGACAACTCATTCTCAACAATGATTCTAATAAAGCTACACCTCCAAGAGCATCAAGTGCTCCCCCAGGTCAAAACACAAATCAAATGGTCATCAGTGGTGGTAACAATCACCAAGCTGCTCCTGGAAGCAATACATCGGGTGGTACAATAAGCTATCAGTCAAATACAATTAGGGCACCTGCGAATGTTTCTTCTAATAAGTCAATGACAATTCCAACTTTAGAAATACAAGAAGGAGGAGGAGTTAGGGTAATTTTACAGTTTTTAATAAATAGTAGGAAATTGATAATATTTGTTCCGTCTGATTCATTTATTTTTTTTATATTGCAGGTTGTCTACAGTGGCCAAACTGGAGTTCAACAGACATCTTTAAATAGTGGAACTTTGGTGCAACCGCAGCAGCAGCGAAGTTTTTCTCTCATTCAAAATCGAATGGCAAGAATTTCTTCAACTGTACCCACGCAAGGACAATTTTATATCCCTGTATCATCCAACACTACTACTACTACTACTCAACATCAGAACGTAAATATTTCTGGACAACAACAGGGATCTTCTATGAATTTTTCCAACATCAACCTAAATTCACTAAATATGAGTGGTAATCAGAACATTATTCAAGTACAAGTTTCTCAAGCTCCTACTCAAGTCCTTCATCAGCAAACTATCAATCAAGTTAATGTAAATATTAATTCTCAGCAACAGTCTTCAACAACTAATAATAATTCATCATGGAATTCTTCAACTGATCAAGGAGGACAACTTGTAAATGTTAACCTTAGTGGTTCTACTCCTACTCCAACTGCTAGAATTATTACAACAACTCAACAACCAGGACAGCATCCAGTAATCAGTATTCCAGACACAACTCAAGGAGGTCTAAATATCGAAGGGTTGGATGGAAACAGCGAATCTGGAATTTTAAGCGGGCAAGACTTTGATATTTTTCGAGCTATCGAAGGAATGAATGTAAAGGTTGGGAATAGCAGCGGGGACACAATTTCCTTAAGCAATAGCCTACAGAATGTGTCGGGTTACGCTGAAAATAGTACAGAATTTAATGGAGGGGAAGATTTAGGTCAAATGATTCTTGACAGTTCTGGAAATTGCGTTTGTGATTTACGAGCTATGATTATGTGCTCGAAATGTGGAGCCTTTTGTCACGATGATTGCATCGGTCCTTCTGATGTTTGTTTAACTTGCTTAATAAGGTAGATTATTATTTTTTTTTGTAAACTACAAAAAAAAGAAGCTCACAGTTAAGTCATTCAATAATCGAGCTACCAATTTTCTCTTTTACTCGTCACGTTGTGTCATTTTTAAAGACTTATTTTGTATGATTTTTAAACCCTCTTTTAAAGCAGCTTATTTTATTTTACCTTTTTAACGCAACATGACCTGATAACACGATTTAATTATTTTATTAGTAGTATTATGACTGGCCTTTGAGAGTGATGAGTGCAATACTTTTCTGTGTATAGTAGATAGATGGATTAATAATGATATCTATAAATAAATAAGCCATAAATTAATAATAATATGAATACCAAAAAATATTAGTACTTTCGTGAATATTGTTAATATGTAGAGCCTATATATTTTGATGATGAAAAAAAAGACACTCGAAGTAAGAAAACTAATTAGAATAATAATATATTAGTAATAGGAATTATTTAATACAAAACAGGATATTACAACACCTAGTGTAGAATGGACACACTTAAAAAAACAAAAAAACAATAGCGTCTCATCCCGGTAATTGTTTTGATGTTCCTTTTTTTGCTTTAAGTACTTCAGATAGTTCTTTCTTCTGAACCAATTTTCCTTGAGCAGTATTACTATATGCAATGAATGTCCCTTTTTGTGTTTTTTACAAAGCATTTAAACTAGTTTAGCCACAACTTGATGAGATATTTCAAATTTATAAACATTATAAGTTAAACACAAAATACACTATCTATGCAACATTAAAATTAACTTGGTGGATAAATATGAATGACGTCGATATAAATTTACGCAAATAAAATAACGCATTGAATATTATTAAACAATTCTTTCTTTATTTATGCAGAGAAATCTAACATTGTGGAAGCTATTCCTGTCCAGTATTGAGAATAATTTTCCACAACGGTCCCCCTAATTTGTTATTCAGTTAGTAAATCTACAGTTTTTTAAATTTTTTTAAGACAATACTTACACAAATGTCACATTTCGGTTTCCCTTCTTTCTGTATTTGGGATATATCCATTTAAAAGTGAGCTCGCTTTTGGGCGAATCCTCGAAATGTGTTATGGCATTCTAAGTTATAGACAAATTATTCCCTGTTATGCAAAACTTTTGTAATCAAATCTATTATTCACGAATTACATTGGCTCCTCTGAAGCAATGCCTGCGATTGGCATCAGGATGCGCGTCCCATGACCCCATAGGAAGCTTTGGATTCATCCAATCTTTAGCACTATAAGCCCCAGGAATTCCCTTGATTAAGAAACCTCTGAAGGGTCTGGCAACACTCAGGGCTTTCAGTGAAACTAAAAATGTCAAAATTAATGCTTAATTCATATTGGCGAAATGCAAAGAGAATTTAAAATGAATACCATCGAATCCTCCTTCACTACTGACTGCCGTCATTGCAAAAAGCTTGTTGACGTCTTCTTGTGCCGAACCATCAAATGCATCCAAATGACCAGGTCTAAAATTATAGCAAGCCTCTATGGCGGCTCCTCCTGGATAACTTTCAGATTTTTGTACTAACAAAACTAATGTTACGGATAACAGACAAATTCTAAACATGATGCCAAATGTTTATAGGATAATTTTTGTGAGAACGCTGTCTCTTAAATGAAAAGTGAAATTGAAAATTCTTGATGTTTTGAATTGATGAAATCATGATTGTAATTCATGGACATTCTTATGCAATCGTTAATAATAATAATAATGCATATATAGACAATTAATTTATTGTTATGAAATCTTTTTAAAATTTTATTTCAAAAGCTTAATTTATATAGGTTAAAAAACGATTTTTTTTTTGAGATTTTTTAGAGAGCGACCAAAGAAAGAACAACACAAGGAATAGAAAACTTTACGAGAAAATTGAGACGCCAAAAATTAAAAAGGCTGATTGTTGTTATTACTTCTGGCTAGTAATCCAAAATGGGCCCTTTCGAATGTGTGGGTGTCAGAAGGTATAATGTAGTAAGGTGGCCCCCTTTTGGGGTTAAAAATCAAGTAGCCATACTTAGGAATATCAAAGGATTGCATATTTTTAGGAAGCACAATTGCCGCATCAATATTTTCATCGCCATTGTAATCATTTACAATTAAACCATGTTGCTGATTTTGATAGTGGTAAACTCTTGTAGAGCTTATTGGTTTTGATGAAACGGAATAACTTGAATGTCCTGGCCTTGACTTGTCGTAATCATTGTTTACATTGCTATTAATATAGTCTCCTAATCCCAACTGACGATTGTAGTAGCTCGGCCGAAAATGAGGCTGAGATGATTTTATATAGGAAGATTGGTCATGAAATCTAATTGTGCTGGGGGATGGAGTTGGATGAGATTTTGATGACGCCAAATAATGGAAACCTCCTTCAACAATGGAACCTTGAGTTGGTCTGCTGCTGCTTTGACCAATCAATGATACTATCGGGGGCTCTCCTCTTGAATAAGTGTATCGCGTCCCTTGATTGTCGTAAGTTGAAACTGGGATGGGAATAGCAGATGATCCATCGTCAACTGCTTGACTATCAATATGCAAATGATGATGTAATACGGGAGTTGTTGGAATGTAGTAACTTTTACGAATTCTTGAATTTGCTGTTTCCGATTCGAATTCTACTTGATTCATTATTCTTGGCTCTCCAATTTTTTCTTCTAGGGTTGAATTTTCTTTGGCCTTTGGATAATTACTACGTCCATTGAGGGCAGCTATGAATTGTTTGGTATCAAATTCTCCATTTCTCAAAGGGGAAAATGGAGAGTATGGATTGTATTTTAAAATTCGGTCTTCTTTCGAGGATTTTTCTGTGGGCGTGGTTCTTTGGGTTTTGGAATCTATAAAAGTATGAGGTTTAAAGGTGAGGTAATCCGATTTAGATTGAAATGCATAGCTCTGTTGGGAAACACAAAAGAATATTAATATAGTCTCACAAAAATATTGAATGAGTAGTGTGCAATTTTGTTAGACTTACCAAATTATGGTGCGAATTGCGGCTAATAAATACTTATTTAAGTGCGAGTACGTTTTGTGCAAGAGGTTAATTAAGCCTGGAAATCATTCTTAATATGTTATATGCCGCACAATACTTTTAACAAATAAAGTTATAGCAAAAATTGCATAAATAGTTATTTAATAAAATTAAGATACTCACGGTAATTGTCACCGGCTCGCTTTTCACATTCGTCCAAAAAGATTCAAACTCTTCGACAATAGTGGCCCTGCAATTTTTTATGAAACATTGTTGTTCTTTTTCTTAGTATTTTTGCATACAAACTTACACAAAAGTAACTTGACCATTGTATCCTTGAGGAGACTTCCAAACAACGACGACGTTGTCCTTGTCATCCTTCCCACTGTGATGCGCAGCGCTCTGTAATCATCATAAAAACATAATGATTTGCAGTGGATCTCTATTAATGGCATATTATATGTGTCTGTATACATTTTTAATTCCTCCGCATGCGTGCACTTTAACTAGATTGGGGTCTGGAATAAATGTTCCGATGCGATTTCCAGAGGAATCACGAGCTTGGACATAAAAGCCTTTAAACGTATGCCCATTTCCATCCAGCGTCACTTGAGAGAAAATAGTATTAAATTATTTATTATAGGTTGTATTCGACAGGAAGTTGTTGGAAATTTCAAATTGCCCCTACCTTGGACATTATTTCCACCCTTGACTTCCGTTGTGGACACGTCAAGGGTATATGGCGAAGGAGACGATTTCGGGGAAGGGCCGTGACCCGGCGTCATTTTGGAGCAGACTTCGGGGGATGGAGGGACGGTTGTGGGATACGCCCAGGATATTACGACACAGGCTCCAAGAAGAATTAATACTTTTGAGGTATGCATATTTGTCCAAGCTGTAAATGTTAAAATAACCAGTCAAGTTTGGTAACAAAGCATGAATTAAGTTTCCGTTTTTAGCAAATTAGGCATTTGTTAACATTTACATAATTTACATTTATGAGAGGCTCAAATTTGTTATCAGAGTTTTACTCTTGATTAGATGTATGTAGTAAATGGTTTTAAATAAGGAGATAATTTGCATTGAATGAAGTTTAAGTATGTACAATTTCATGCCAAAGAATATATTAAGTAGTAGGCATAATTAATAAGAAGGACGCCACATTTAATTTGCATAATATGACAAATAATAATATGTCATTGTTCCATTCAAGATATATTTTTAAAGCTCGCAGGGAAGGATGCTGTATGAAAACTTTCACATTTTTCTTGTTTCTAAATTTTCAATTAATTTGGAGCATTATTGAATTGGCTAAAATAGGAAACTTAGAAATATAAATCATAATAGACAGTATATTTTTATTTACAGAAGAACTTATTATCATTATTCTACTGCTAGCACATTTAAGCGAATAAAATCCGAATAAAATCTATTCTAGCTTTTTGTGAAAAGATTTGAAAAGAACCTGTTACTCCTTGTGATTTTACGGTACTTGAGTGCTGGATGATCTATGCAACTTCTACAAATGTAGTTCAATAAACTGTTATGCAATATGCTCTCTAAATGTTTTAAAATAAACCGTAATGAGTAGTTTATGAAGAAAATTGTTTTATTTTGATTACCTTTTATATCGGAGGAATTGAATCTAACGATGTTGGACTTTTGGAACTTTAATTGCTAAAATTATTTTAAAAATTTAAAGAGCAACTTCTCTTCTCGAGATTTCGTGATAAAATGCAAAAGAAATTGTGGAAGACTTGGTTTAATTCCTTTAAAACCAGTATTCATTGCATCCTCATCACCACATCTTAGAGAAAAAGATACATGATGAAGAAGTACCTATTCACATATTATAATACATATTATGCAGAAGCATCATTCATTTGATGTCCTTCACGGTTTATTTGGATGGTCAAACTCATATATGCATTGGCTTTTGATAATTAGAATGCTGCTTTGAATATTCTGAATAATTTCAATTCCGTATACAAAAACAAAGAGAACCCCCACTGAACAGACTGGACTTTTTCCTGCTGTATCCAAGAAACTTTTTGCACAACAGACGCGGAGAGTGAATGCAATGAGGGGAAAATATCCGATTCGGTGTTTTGCTCCAATGAAATGCCCTGCGAATTATAGATTGCTCGCAGGCTATTAACTTATCGAGTTTTATATTTTCCCATGTAATTATGGCAGATTCTCGGTTTCATGAAGGATGGGGGATAACAGAGACCACACCCCCTTTATCTCCTAGAAAGCCGCGGTCAAAACAGAGAAAGTCGGCGTTCACAAAAAGTGGAAAACATTTTAAAGTGGTTGATATTGACACAGACAATGGAGGAGATGATGGAAGTCCACTCCCACGCCCCAGAAAACACACAACAATAGAAATGGGAAGGGAACTGGATGTGACCCCAGAGCGAGAAACGCCAATTCTACCAAGTAGACCAAGATCTGGGAAATTGAGACGGCAGTTATCAAGTCCCCCTCCCAACTCCCAGAGTGAGGATGACGATCACAACAACAATGAGGAAGAAAGGCCAGTGGCCACCACTGATTCAGAACAAGGACTTCCGACGGATATTGTTAAAATTCCATCCGCTCTCTTACTCGCAGAAGAAACGGCTCAAATTTTGGGAAGTCCCATGACCTTAGAAGGGTAACACTCGAATCAACCTTATTAAAATTCGTGAATAGTAAAATAAATGTTTTCTTACATTATGTGTAGTTCAAAAAATTATTGGACGAGTTTTCATACATTTTCCCTTCCTACTCAATTAACAGACGACGATTGGGAACAATGGAAATCTTTTACGTTTTATCCATCCAATAAACCCAGTATTTAAAGAACCTTTAATTTTTAAATTGAACATTAAAATAATTCAAATTCATTAGTGGATGACAAATTAATTGCGGATGTTGAACAAAAAGGTCAAAATGAAGGAGGAGAGAAAATGATTGAAGAACCAGCTCAAATGGCTCAAAGTAATTGGAATAGACTCAAATGGCGTCTACTAAAACAGAGTGCAAAGTATGTCAAAAAATATAGTTTAAATGACGATTTGTAAAAATTGTGCAACATTTTTGTTAGCTACTGGTTTGGGTATGAAGGAAAATTAATCTGCTATCCGGATCCATATAGAAAACAACCAATTCAACTCTTCAGAGAAGATGAAACATTATTTCAAACCCATGAAGAACCAAAACGAAATATAAAATTTGTTCCAGTAAATATAACCATTAATTGTATATTCCAAACTACTGAATTTAAATGCATATATAGGCAAGAGTGGATTCTACTTTGAGGGATTCGAGAAGCGATTCGTCTCAACCCTTGGAATTGGAATTAGACTTGGGTTTTATAAACTTTACACATCATCCATTTTTCAGTCCAGAACATGTAGTGGCTTCAAATTTACTCAAAACTTTCGAGATTTATTCGCAAAGGTTGGCATAATTGTAATTCAGCATGTTTGTGTAAATATTTTACTCTAGATTTTTCCATAAAGAGTTCAAGAAAGAGTCACAGAAAAGTCTGTCCATAAACTTGTTTCACTCCGAGAATCCTTAAGATACACAAGGACGGCAATCGCCGAGATATCAGAACAGTTGGAAAATTCGCAACACGAAAGTTCCAATGTAAAGGACAAGCTTGAAGAAATTTTGTCTCAACATAAGAGCAAATTGAAATCCGACCGAAATGAGATAAGAAAAGTTTCACTGGCTAGAGATCAAGGATATTGGGATGTTAAAACAGCAATTTCCGCAGTATTAGAAACATGGAAAGAGCTCAGAGCTGTCCGAGATCATCAAGGTACGCAATTAATAATTAAACTTATTAATAAGTTTCTTCGAATAAAATTTTGTTAAAATTAAAAAAAAAAAAAAAAACCTTGTAACTTGATTACATATTTCTAGGCTATTCTAATACTGCGTTAAAACTCAACATAATTGAACTCCCAAGTAATCCAGAGGCAGAGTTGGATAAATGGTCAAAAGACGTTGAACACGATTTGCAAGATATTGAAGAAGAAAGTCAAGACATCTTTGAAGCTAAAATGGCACGCTATCGAGGAAAAATGAAAGAATGGACAAGTAAAAAACAAAACCAGGAAAAAAAGGGAACAGGAGACGAAACAGATTATGAATCTGATCTCTCGCTCTCACAAAGACCAAAGCCACCCCAAAAACCAAATGTTTCCGACTTTAAAAAAGTCATTGAGAAAAGGTATTGAAAATTTCAATTTGAAATAACTGGATATACTTATATGAGCATTATATGGTGATTGACATTTTAAACACACAACTTGTCCAGATACAAAGAAATTCGCAGACGACCTGGTGAGCCAAACATTGTTCTCGAGTTGCTAAATACTGGATCAATTACGCCCATAAAAGAACTGCCAGAGGGGTATTAAAAATGATTAATTAAAAAAATCTAATGTAATATTAATATTAAAACTTATTTTGTTAATATTGTTATTTTAGAAATACGAAAGAAATTCAAAGAAGAAAAGCTTTAAAAAAGTGTAAAGTTGAACTCCACCTTTGGCTGAACGGAAATGCAATTTTCAGTTCCAGTCCAAGAGAGATGATCCAAGATTTTACAGTTTTTATGGGCTACAAAGTACCCATCACATGCAACGAGAGAATAGAGCTTTTAGAAATTGAAATTGTGGATCTTGGAACCAAAATTAGAACTCTAAAGATTCCCATCCAAATTCCAAGCTTGTAATAATTTTTGATCTGCAATCTAATAGTTAATTACAATAAAACTTGTTTACATGTTTGCAGGAAAGCAACAATTGAGGAATGCAAAATGCAAAAGATTATGTTTTTTGCAGACGATGTTCTCAGAGTTTCGAATGCAGGAGTTGGAAGTGGAGTAAAGTTTCAAATTTATGAAAAAGATCACGATGGTCTACATACAAAAGGAAACATTACGATGCGATGTGGATGGGTGATGGACCAAGACATCAGTTATAACTCAGCATCGGAAATAAATAAGGAAAATGATCAACAAAATCCATCACTCGCCTCAATTTTGAATGATAGCAGCAAAAAAAAATCAAGTGATCAACATCTTGAAGCCACTTCCGAAATAGCAATTAACCAGGAAAAAAGGGAATATGGTGTTGACGAGTTGATGAATGAATTTAATTTCTGTGATGACGCTTTGATCGAAAACTCTCTACGATACAAACTTTTGCTATTAAGAGATCAGGGTGTCCCAGAGTTTAAAAACATCAAGATGGTTTCTCCGCACGAAAAAGACATTTCTCCGGAAATCTTCAAAGTACTGACTTTTAAAATAATTTATATTTAAATGCATGCATTAATAATATTCAATATTTGCACTTTGATTCGTACAGAGTTATGAACGAAGGATTAAGGAAGACATTCGTAAACGAAACGGCGAAAAAAATTTACCAGGATTCATGAACAGAAAGCGACAAGTTGAAGCTGACTTTGTACATGAATCTAATCGACTGGAAAAAATTCGAGAAATTCGGTTAAATGTGT
Source organism: Proisotoma minuta (assembly GCA_034698145.1). Classification (NCBI taxonomy): domain Eukaryota; kingdom Metazoa; phylum Arthropoda; class Collembola; order Entomobryomorpha; family Isotomidae; genus Proisotoma; species Proisotoma minuta. Next base: position 21,608 of record JAQIXN010000134.1, read on the forward strand.
TGCAACTTTTTGAGAAATCTTTGAAACAGGTAAAAATTAATAGTCGAAACTAAAATCAATTAAATATAAACTATTTTTATTTAATATTTATGATATATAATTCAAGGTTACATTTGAGGATTTAGTTGTAGAAGAGCAAATTCCTGACATTGGGTAAAAAAAGAAAATTATTGGTTCACTCGATCTGTTTATTAAATGAGCTATATGTTTTTTAAGAACATTGGGTTTGAATCTCATGTCGTATTTTCAACCGAGAAGACCCCTTAGACCAATTAGAAAAGAAAGAAAACGAGTCCAAGCGTCAAATCTTGTTGACACGAAAATAGACTTAATTTTCAACATTGTGAGAGCGTTTAATCTTCCTTTGAGAAAGGATTCCGACGCCGGACTCATCAGTAAGGGGAAAAACGTTGAAATACTTATAATTTATAAGTTATAAACAATGCAAGAAAATATGAAATTATAAATTATTGTATATTTTACAGCGACAGAATCACTCACAGGAATTCAGGTACAGAAAAAGCGACCGGAAAGAGGCAATTATTCTACCGTGAGACCATTCGTAGAAGTTTGGTTTCAACGAAAAAAAGTTCGTACAACAACTGCTCTGGGTGCAAATCCAACTTGGAATCAAGAGCTTCAACTGAATCTAACGTATAGTTAATTTTTAAATTATTAGGGAATCTTAATAGATAATAATTTTATCATTATTTACTGAGCAGAGTTCCAAATGATGATTATTCTCAAAACAATTTGAGTAAAATGGATGACACGATATTTCTTTTAATCTATGACGAAGTTGCAGTAGATCTTTTAGAAGATGAGAGAAGAAGAGACACTGACATTTATCAAAGGATTGAAAGACGATGGCTTGGATCTATTAGTATCCCTTTTTCAACTCTTTACAACAACGGCAGAGTACTTAATTTAAAACATATATATATTTCACAGAAAACATTAAAGTTAAAAAATCCTTTTAATAATTATAATTTATATAGATCGAAGGTACATTTAAGCTTAATATGCCTCCAGTACTTTTGGGCTATGAGCCTCAAGGAATGAGCTCGCAATTTGGGGGCTCTCTGCCCATGGCCTCCAAGAGTCAGTCCGTCATTAACCTTAACCAAAGGACCGATCCTTCTGCTTCCGTCCAATCTTCTTATCAAACAAACGCTTTCGTAACAATTTTCATAACCCTCCAACCCGCTGTTCAACCTTCAATTTCCATTAAAGTATTTATATATTATATGCAATCATTAAAAACTTGATAACATGTTTAAAATAATTATGTGTAGGAAGATAATGCCACTGGAGAAAGTGGAGAGTTGATGGCGTTTGTGAAAAATTGGAAAAGTCTTTTTGCGCAAAGATTTCCAGATCGATTTGTGCGTCCATTTGTTATGACTGCTGAAGGGGACACTATTATTTGCACAAGATATTTGACACCAATAATGCCACCAGATTTCTTTCTTGAAGATGGTACATACTATAAGCAAACTTACATTTTGAAAACGCTTTAAAATTGTATTTTGAATTTGTATTTTTTAAATCCAGATTCCGACATTATGCATACAATGGAATTGTTGGCTCATTATGTTTCTTTGTTCCCTTATGTCCGTGACTCAACTTTAGGGATTACAGATTATAGTTTATGGGTCACGTCAGATGTATTTATTTCAACCCCAGGGGGTGGGGTTGACGATCATGCAGTTTTACTAGCATGCTTTTTCCTTCATTTGAATGTTAATTGTTGGATTGTTCAAGGAAATGCAATCCCTGATGGACCCACAACTTTTGTTATTTCAACTTTTAAGGTATGTTTTAAGGATCTTCAGAGACTCTCGCAGTCAGTATTTATTAAATTCATTTTTTTCAGGGAATGTCCGATGACAAGGGAATTCCAAAATCTCTTAAATCTGCAATATTGATTTGGAATCCATTAACTGGCGAGTTTTTCAACGCAAATGATAACTTTTGTCCACTTCAAAAAGTTTGGAGTGCTATCGGCAAACAAAATATTTGGGCTAATGTGTCCGATATAGAAAGACCACATCAATTGGATTGGAATATTGGAAAATCTAAAAATTGGTTGGCACTTTTTACAAAACCAATGCCAGAAGACAAAATCCCTTGCGTCCAATCCACAATTAAAAGGCACAAAAACTTTAATATTTGTCATGATTTCAAATTAACTAATTTGTATTTTACAGATACAAAGACGAAGATCAAACTCAGGCCAACAGTTTGGCCCAAAGAATCGAAAGAAATCTGAAAGATGCCTTCATGAAATGGAGATCAACTTCAAAGTATACAAACAAGTCAATAATTATTTATATTACAATAAGTAATATGCAATAATAATAAAAATCTTAAAATGTATAGAACAAATTGGAACCGGTATTGTAGTGCCACTTTGAGAAGACTTCTTCCAAAACTAGAGGAAAACAAATGCGGAAAATCACGGTCAATTAACAATTACGCTCAAGATGGAAGCATCGAGTCTGCAATGAGTACAAGGCATTCTGGTTCTGGATCCCTAGTAAATGTCAACGAAGAGCACTTGCACGAATTGAGAGAAGTGATGACTTCCTTCCAAGTAAATGGATATTAATTGATGCAATTAAATATTAATGAGTTAATGTTTCAGATGAACGGATTTCCGTTACAACAATCCTATGTCAACATGCATTCAATTATGGAAAGTGTTTTTGCTACAGGAGTTCATACAATTGACACTCCTGACGTGGAATTTGCTTTAGCTGCCTACGCCCAAGTATATCCAGCCAGCGTCTATTCCGTTTGGATTTATGTAGCAGCGTTACATCGCCGCAAATAATATTTTTCCCAATTTTATAGAAGTTGTATAAAGTGTTGTCTCATATTATTTTTTCAGTGTACTCTGTTTTACATGTTTGTAATTAAATGGGAACAAATTTTCCAAAGGCACCACAACTACATTATTTTCTCTACACATTACATTTTTTATGAAAAATTTACAGGAATGTAAAACGGATAAAGAGGAAGATCTTTGGCATTATACAGCCCTATTGTAATGATTTACGTGGAGGGATCAAAATTTAATAATACAAATGCTAACAATAATAATAATTATTGCTTAAAATGGCATCATAAAAATTTCACACAAATAAATACCAAAAACAAAATGGCCATTGAGGATCAAGACGAAGAAAACTGCTCAATCATTTGATTAACACTTCGATTGACCCAGTAATTTAAGCTGATGTCATCCATGTGATTATCAAAATCAACCAAATCACGATAAGCCTTGGATTGAATTAGTGCAGAAACTGTTGATAATGCACCATCTTCATCCGGTAAGAGGACAATTTTGGAATCTTTGGTTTTCAATTTTCCATCCGAACACTGATACAGACTGAAGGGGGCAACCTCCAAATTAGAATTCAACAACTCGTTATTCACCTGAAAATCAATAATTATGTATTAGATTGTGTAATATTTTTTTTTTAAATACAACTTTTTACCATTAGTATCAAAATATTTGGGTTATTTTCAGCCAATTTATCTGCGATTCTTGCTGCCACAATGTCAGGATTATTGTCTTTAAGGCTTTCGTTGGCTTGATAGTATCCCACTATCTCGTAACCCGATCCCTTGCAGTACTGGTCCGTCTAAAAAATAAATAAATTATGAAACTTGTCATTAAGAGGGTGTAGAAATTGTCACAAACCTGGGCCAAGGCAATTTCCATCATGGGTGTGGTGTATTTGCAGAGATGAAGGAGAGGAATTGCGTCCTGAATGACGAGCTTAGGCGGCCCTTCACCGACCCCCGATTTCTTTTTCCTTATCAAGAGGCCATTGACATGGTGCTGGGGATACTTGGTCACATGGAGGATTATCTTGGAGAATGCGTGAAGGGAAAACGTCACTTCAGAAGAAGAAGAAGAACTGACGACAGGGGATGAGGGTGGAGAGGGTGACGAAGAAGACATGACCACTTACTTATTTAGAAATTCTGGATTTCTTTTAAGAAACCTTCAAAGTGACTATTTGATTTCAACTTGTTTCAGAGTTGCCACTTTTGTGCTCTATCCAAAAGAGCGGAGAGAAAAGAGACACAGAAAAATCAAAATAAGGATTGTTATTTTTTTGGTATTTGCACAAATTCAAAGATTTCCCTGTGACATGCAGTTGTAGTTAACATTGGTTAAAGCACCAACAATTGAATTGGCAAGTTCATCTGTTCAATCATCATTGTTTTAACGTAAAACGAAACGGGGAAAGATGTCAAATCCCTTACGTCGACCAACACCTGAAGATGGGCCAGAAGACCCCAACCACCCTGAAAGCGATAACCGTAAAAATTAATTGTTGATTTATTGGCATTGTTTTATTTGATTGTTTGAATAATAATTCTCAGCTGGAGGGGCAGTTGGTGGGGCACGACCTCGCGATGAAAATTCCCTTTCCTTTCGTCATTTTCTTCAGTCCCATTCGGACGTCGTCCCTCAGCCTCCTCCCGCAAGAAGCAGAAGCTCCACCAGACCTGGTAAAGTCAGAATATCAGTAATATTATTATAGTCAACATCGAACCCAATTTTTTATAATTCAAACATTTTGTTTGGCTTGCATAACAATTAAGGTGGCGTGGATTTGGTAGATGTGACAATGGCTTTACCAGATTTTGTTCAAGATCATCTAGTCATGGAGTCCATAGCAGAGCCTTCCCAGGACATGTCACCCTCTCGTCCACACCCCCTTGACCTCAATGTTCTCAACGATATTCTCCCAGAATTTAATCCCACCCAACGAAATCCCCAGCGTATTAATTCCAAGAGGTACGGACACATTATTATGTAATATATGACGGTAATAGACGCCATAATATCAAGAACATTTACTCATATATTTAGTACACGTCGCAGTGTCCACGAGCCCCCGACCTCAGATAACGACAGTCCTGTGAGTCACAGTACTGCATTACCAGATTTTCTTTCTGATGGTCCAATGCAATTAAACAACGATCCAAGTATTCTCAACTCCCCTTCACCTTCACTGACCGGTCGTGGAAGTAGAGGAGGAAGACAACCCTTAGAAAATCTGCTCATTGAGGAACCAGTTCGCGGACCTAGTTTTGAGTCAAAAGAGTCCCTACGCTTAGAAATTGAACGGTTACGAATGGAGTTGAGTGATAAAAATCGAAGGTATATATCTATTATATATTTTGATTTTATTTCAACTTTATCTATGTTTTATTTCTGTTTTGTAGGGTTAGTCAATTAGAAGCCGATCTAGCTAGACAAAGAAACGTTACATCTGCACTCGAATCCTCTCTTAGATCGACAGAAAGACATTTATCGGACGCTGTTGTAAGTAAAAAATATTAAAATATTACCTAATGGCAATTACACTAGTGCTTTGTTTGTTTTTGTTTTTTTTTTAAAGAAACGTGCAACAGAATCTGAAAAGAGGCTAATGTCTATTCAAAACGGTCATGGTGGTGACCAGAGAAGTTCTTTACAAAATGGAATTGAATCTCAACTAAACAACGCAACAACAATCTTTAATCTCGCAAGTACTTCGGAAACCCTTCTCAGGTATTTTTTTTAAAAAAAAACAACCTATAAAAAATCAACAATTGGATTATATTTTTTGCAGCCAATTATTGGGTAACATGGAAAGGCTAAAACAATTATCTGCAACTGAGACTGGTTCTACAGCCACTGGGGAACACAAACAACAAAAGGATACATCAACAAAATCGAAATCTGTGCGATAACTTATTTGCAGACATTATTTTTTTCCAAAATACTGTGAATGATATTTTTGACACTATTTGATAGTACTATCAATAGTAGTATTACTACGGTAGTAATATAAATATAGAAATAGTATGGAATGCAGAAATTATTAGATTGGTGCCTACGCTCGAATAAGTGTTTAAGTAAGCGACGGTTTCGTATGAATAATATTATTTTATTAAGAGATTTGTTAAGTGTCACCTCAACGGGTGTTTTTTTAAAATACAAAGACACTCTATTTAGATTTATGGCTTTGGGGAGTCTCCGTTGCATTTGTACCCTGAAGATCCTGAATATTTATTGCGCTTTATATGTATTAATTACATCTATAATTTTTTTAGATATTGAAATTAATTAAACAGAGACCTGGAATTAAAAGTGAAGTAAAACAAAAATCGGAAACAAGTGATTATTAGTAGTACTGTTATATACAAACTCGTGTAGTAATTTACAGTTGATTGATTCAAGCTGCCATTCATTAAATTAAAGTTTATGAAAACAATAATTCTGATTGGTTCATTGGACTTGGTTATGTCAACTTCTTCATTACACAATACAATTATTACTATGTGCACCTCTTAAATCTGGGACTGAGAAATTCATCCTTTTACCTACATATTACATGTAAGTAGTAGATGTTGTATGCATTTATTTGATCAAAAGTAGTTTATGGACTGGAAGACCTTCAACTTAAAAGCTTATTTTACTAATCTACTTTGCTCTATACTCGGTTAATATAAAAGTGGTTTAACCCAGAGATGCCTGAAAGGTTGAACAGAAAAATTATTTGAAACTATTTTTCTAAACGTTGTTAACATGAGACTTGGACGAATTCTTCAACAGGCAAGTGACAACACAGTCCATGCAGTACGTATACGCAAAACACGTTCTAATTTTATAATGTAGAATCTTCGTTTGGAGGATGTTCAAAAGATTCGAAATAGTAACGTGCATGTTAGCGTTAATAAAGCAACGCTTTACAGAAAACCAGTTTACATCCGAAATGCATCTATGCAATGGATATATGACACGGATGGGAAAAAATATTTGGATATGTTTGGAGGGATCGTGACCGTAGGCGTCGGACATTGTCATCCGTAATTGACTTAATAAACCTTAATAATATTATGTAAGTTATTATAAAGTACATTGTCTATTTGCCAGGAAAGTTAATGACGCTTTGACCCAGCAAATTAATAAGGTTTGGCACACCACAAATATCTATTATAATGAACCTTTCCACGCATATTGCCAAAAGTTGGCTGCAACTTTACCTGGTGGAGATCTGAAGGTGATTCTTTAATTAAATGACTTCAAAAAAATTCTGGGTTAGGTTAATAACGAGGAAACTAATTATTTTAACTTATTTTAAACTCTAAAGATGATTTACCTGGTGAATAGTGGTTCGGAAGCAAATGACTTGGCGTTAATGATGGCAAGAGTCCATACAGGGAATTATGAAGTCATATCACTTCGGAATGGTTATCATGGTATGTCACCCAATACAATGGGCCTTACAGGGCATTCTACGTGGAAACAAAATTCTCCACACTATTTTGGCATCCACCATGTAATAATAATTAGTAATCAACATCCTAATTTAGTAAGGCATATATTGATTAGATTTTAAAACGATAGGCCATGAATCCCGACGTTTACAAAGGGATTTGGGGAGGTAGCAATTGCAGAGACTCGGCTGTACAACCAGATAGAAAGTGTTCTTGTGGGGAAAATGGGGTCTGCATGGCTGCAGACAAATATATAGAACAGTTGGAAGAAGTATTGACCTACACAGTTCCCCAAAAGAAGGTCGCGGGGATTTTTATCGAATCTATCCAGGTATAGTATTACATGATTTACTTTTTGAACGGTTCGTTTTAAACAATATATATTCATATGAATTACAGGGAGTGGGTGGAGTTGTTCAATACCCCAAAAATTATGTGAAAAAGGCCAAAGAACTAATCAATAAAAACGGAGGTCTCATAATCTCTGATGAGGTTCAAACAGGGTTTGGTCGGACTGGGGACAACATGTGGAACTTTCAATCTCATGGAATAATTCCAGACATTGTAACAATGGCCAAAAGCATTGGGAACGGTTTTCCAATGGCAGCTGTAGTTACGACCCAAAAGATTGCACAATCATTAGCCAATGCAAGCCATTTCAACACTTTTGGGGGCAATCCTATGGCAAGCGTTGTGGGTAAAGCAGTACTAGAAGTGATTGAAGAGGAAAAGTTGCAGGAAAACTGCAAAATTGTAGGGACATATTTTCTGAACGAATTGTCAAAATTTAGAGATGAATTTGACTTTGTTGGAGATGTACGAGGAAAGGGCTTTATGATTGGGATAGAAATGGTTGAAAACAAAGAAACGCGTAAACAACTCCCCTTAGATAAAGTCCTTGACATTTTTGAAGACTTGAAAGAAGAAGGGCTTTTGGTTGGAAGGGGTGGCCATTATGGAAACGTCTTTCGCATTTCTCCTCCAATGTGTGCCACAAAAGAGGACGTGGACTTTTCCCTTCCAATCCTTCGGAAAGTGTTCAAAAAACATTTATCAAAATAAAATAAAGTGAATTTAAATTCATATATTTTTCTTGGAAAAAAATAATTTTCAAAAGTCTAATTTTGCAATTGACATTTTCATGAAACATTGGATTATTCTATCGATTGGTGAAAGTTCCTTCTCACGTTTTGTTGCGAGTTCAGCAGCTGAAACATGATCTAATAACTTTGCACTAAAAATTGCTTGTTGTATTCACTTCAGTAAATGAATAGCATAGCAAAATTAGTTTCTCATCTTCATAGTTTACGATTATCTTCCAAATTAGCAACAAGTACCATGCAAAAGAACAAAGGGACAGATAGTGCAAAAGTCAACAAAGGAAAAAGCGCAAGTTACTATTATTTAATTATTCTAGTCATTTGTCAATTTATTTTAATCATTATAGTCAAAATCAGAAAGAGAAATAAATGTGAAATCTCCTGTGGTCAAAACGAAGGAAGGTCATTTGTCTATTTCCATTCAGGTCAAGCCAGGAGCAAAAACTAATGCAATTACCGGTACAAACTTTTTACTTGCATCTTGAGTTAAAAGCACTAATAATCAAATGTTTTTCAGATGTCTCAGAAGACGCAGTGTCTGTGCAAATATCAGCCCCACCAGTTGATGGAGAAGCCAATATTGCAATTGTCAAGTACTTTGCAGAAATTCTTAAACTTAAAAAGGCAGATGTTTCTCTGAAAGGAGGAAAATCGAGGTTAAAAACGGTCACAATCGACTCGAGTACTGGTCTCACAGTGGAACAAATCTTGGATAATTTAAAAAACCAAAAAGACTGATATAAAAGCAGGAGGGTATACATATATAGGGATTCATTGATTCATGTCTAACAATTACATAACCAATTCATGTATTGAAGCATAAGCTTATAATATTATGTAGACTGCCCATCTCATGTTAATTTATCAATGTGTAATTAAATAAAATATTGTAGTGTTAAATGGAGGCAGTGGATATTTGTCCTCATTGATAAGTTTTCGCATCGTATCCAAAAAAATGTCTCGTTCACATCTTTAGCCTTCATCACACAATCTCCATTTAATTAATTTATAATTCTGTAAAAGCTTGAAATTATAATTTTTATACAATAAAATGCCTACAATTTTATCAAAATTAGGATATAAGATCGTAGAAAAAATTCCTCCAGAATGGATTTTAATTTATATGAAAATGTCTGCGAGTCAAAAGTTTGCAATTTTGGGGTCAGTGATTAGTGCAGTGGTAATGCTCAAGCAGTTGTATTTTGCAAAACGGAAACGCTCAGGAACAAGAAACAGCAACCGTCCAAGAAATCCAGGGATCAATAAAGAATTTTTTAAGCAGATGAAATTCTTGATAAAGCTTATGATTCCCAGCATTTGGTCGAAACAAATTGGTTTGCTTTTGACTCACACTTTAACCCTTGTGGCCAGGGCATTCCTCTCAATTTATGTGGCAGATCTGGAAGGAAAAATTGTGAAAGAAATTGTCCAAAGGTTCTATATTGGGATTTATACGTACAAATACAATGTTTACAAAAATTTATTGCAGAAATATTTCCGGATTCTTCCATCTCATTTTCCGATGGTTTGTAATAGGTAGAGATAAGTTTAGACATTTTATTGTATAATTGTATAATTTAGCAACATGCTTATTAATTATTTGGCGTTCTTTCAGCAATTCCTGCATGTCTTTGCAATAGCTCAATTCGCTTCTTGGAAAAGCATCTCGCACTTTCCCTGCGAACAAGTCTCGTCAATCATGCATACAAAGCTTATTTTGACAATCAGATCTATTACAGGTAACGTCCCTATTAGTCATGATTAGTAAAATTTGTATTAGCATTACATCATATTTTCCATCATTTCAGAGTTGGAAATTTAGACACAAGGTAAAAAGTAACGTTGGTCTAATCTAATGTCCTTTTAATATATTTTTCAAACATGAATTCACAGGATTCCAAATCCAGATCACAGTCTCACTGAAGACATTTCAGAATTTACTTCGTCGGTAGCTCATTTATATTCTCACATAACAAAACCAGGTATATATACCAAGTTGTCTCATTTTCCCTCAAATTAGCTAATTTACTAATGATATATTGGTTCTATCTAAACAGCCCTCGATTGTTTGCTGATTTCTGTAACGTTACTGAATCGAGCTAGATCGATTGGTTCCAATTTAGTTGCAGGACCTGTCGTTACTTTATCCGCCATCGCAATAACTGGACAAATACTCAAAGCTATTTCTCCCAACTTTGGGCAGATAGTGGCCAAAGAAGCTGACCTCAAAGCAAAGTTGAGACATAAACATTCACGAATTGTGACGAATAGTGAAGAGATTGCGTTTTATGGAGGGGCAGATATTGAGAAAAACGTTCTCAAGTTGGCTTACCGAATGGAATGTGATCAGAGCAAAAAACTATTTTTCTCCAAATGGTGGTACGCTTTCTTTGAGCAATTCCTTTTGAAGTACTTTTGGAGTGCGGCTGGAATGTTTGTAACTGCCGTGCCAATTCTTACTGGTAATTATGATTTATATATGAATCCAAACACTGAAAGTTTAAATATTTTAAAGCTTTTTTATTAAGTTTTATTATTTTATATTATTAGCCAAAAGTATGGAGGATGGAGCCAGTCGAACTGAATATTACGCGACGACTAAAAATCTTTTGTCTGGAGGATCAGATGCTTTAGAACGTTTGATGTCAAGCTATAAAGAGATTGTTGAGCTTGCTGGGTATTCATCAAGAGTTTCCAACATGTTCAAAGTCTTTGACGAAGTTTCAAATGGAAAGTGTATCAGAGAATCATGCATTGAGCAAAAACTCCAAATTGGTAAAAATTCCTAAAATTCGATCAATGAAGGCAGTAATTTAAAGTATTGTACATACATAGGAACCGTTATTGAAAATGATTTTGGCGTTATTGAACTCAAAGACATACAAATTGTAACACCCACTGGTGATGTAATTGTTCCGGATTTGGAGTTGCATATAAAACCAGGGATGCATTTGCTTATAACAGGACCAAATGGTTGTGGAAAGAGCAGCTTGTTCAGAATTTTATCCGGACTTTGGCCCGTGTATGGGGGACGATTGTCAAGACCTCCAATCGACCATTTATTTTACATTCCTCAAAGGTATAAAATAAATACAGTAGAAGATAAGTAGCTGAAGATAATATTAATAAATTTTGTTCTAGACCGTACATGTCTTTGGGAAATTTACGAGAACAAGTGATTTACCCAGATACCAAAAGAGATATGGCAAGAAAAGGATTTTCAGATAGAGATTTGAACGCTATTTTGGAAACAGTTGGTCTCAAACAAATTGTTACTCGAGAAGGAGGCTGGGATTCAATTCGTGATTGGCAAGATGTGTTATCCGGCGGAGAAAAGCAACGGTAAGATATAATTTTTGAGATTTTGAATTTGACTAATTAATTGGAATATTTTTATTGTAGGGTTGGAATCGCTAGATTGTTTTACCACAAGCCCAGCTTTGCTCTTCTTGATGAATGCACTAGCGCCGTGAGCATAGACGTAGAAGACAGCATGTACAATGCAATGGTTCAAAATGGAATAACTTTGCTGACCATAACTCATAGACCTTCTCTTTTCAAACACCACACCCATATTTTGAGATTCAATGGGGATGGAACTTGGTCGTTTGAAGTTATGCATCATATCAAAGAAACATAATAACAATTTGATAATTATTACTAATATTTTAATTTTTGGTGCAAATAAACAACTATAAATTTAAATTTGAGCTTTTTTGCATCATATAGAATTTCTATTTGTGATGTATCGTACCATTGCTAGTCATTTTTTCTCCATTTCCCACCAGACTCTGTGTTTCTGGCGTCACGCTGTCCAGAAATAAAGATTTGTAATTTTTCCCAGCGGTTGATTTTCCATCTGCATTTGTTTAATATGTAAAAAAAAATCCATTCCGCATATTACCATATCTTACATATTTCATCAAGTGTCGGTAGTTCAACTAATTGATTTGTATCCATTTTCTCTAATGCCTCAATAGATTCAGGGTCAGATAATTTAGGAAGGTCATCGTCAAAATTATTAATTAAAGCAGCATCGTCATCTGATACTTTCCATGTCACGTCAGGAAACTAAATAATAAATGCAATTTATGCATCAAGTAGAATAATTTGGAAGGAAGGAAAATGTCAATATTAACCTGCTTTTGTATCGTGCGAAATCGAACTTCCTTCACTTGCTTAGTAGCTGTCACTAATTCATTTATAACTTTTGCCGACTCGGGCTCTATCACCCTTTTAATTGTCTGAAACCGGTCAAGTTCGCATGTTATGCAATTTCCGATATGTACGGATAACGGGTGGAAAGAAACATTTAAAAAAAAAAATCGTTTACCATGTCAATCCATTGAAAAAGGGCAACACATCGATTATGAAAAGCCTTGTAGCAACTATCCGCGTGAAGCCTTCTTTCAATTGTATTACAATCAATAAAAATATATGATAATGCCTGTAAATGGAGTCATAATATTTATAAGAAAGAACTAAAAAGAGTTTTTTTTTGTGTGTGATTAACCTTTTCTAAAATTGCCATCTCACTTTTACTGCAGTATGGAAGTTCAGTTCGTATGTAGAATCTTGCATTGGTGATGCATTGCAAGCTGGTAACAAGGTCGTCTCGAACTTCCTCAGTCACGTCATACAACTTCCCAGGTCTAAATCATTATTATTGAACTCTCGTTTAACTAATTCCAATGCATAGAAAACGGTTTACTTATCGTCTTTAATCTCTCTCCATTTCTTTAATCCTAATGAAAATTGGCGACAAGCATCCAAAACTTGGGACCTTGCTTCTCTCCATCTTTGATAAGCTTCTGAAATCTTTATTTTTCTCGTCTCGACCTCCGCTAATGCAGAGTATAATTTGGCTTCGTCTGGATTCGTCGCCCCTACGGTCAATTTTTCTGGAGAAAAGTTTCAGCCATGTTTGCTTGAATATATAAAACATGCTAAAAATAGGATGTAATAATAAAAATATACTTGCGATCTCATCTTGTCGATTGTATAAGGCGATTAATTTGGAACAAATTGTCTTGAATGAAGAGACCTCACTTTCTACCAGCGCTTTCTCTTGTTGCAACATTTCTAATTCTGTCTTTGCAATTTCCTTTTCCCAAAATAATTATACTTGTGAAACAAATTGTATTAAATATAGAGCATTCTTAACCTACTACTTATATACCTACCAATTTATTGACGGATGTCAAATACTCTTGCTCTGCCTTTGAAATAATGTCTTTTGTGTCATAATCCAAAACAACTTGTCTCAAGTTTATAACATCCTCCTCTCCTTCATTATCCTCGCTTTGAAATGCTTTGCGTAAACTCTGTATTTTGTCTGCAATCAACTCGGATGCTTCATTTATACTCTGAAGATGCGCTTTCTTGATGTAGTACAAAGTTAATGGGTCTTCTTTTTCTAGGTGACGAATGTTTTCTTCGCATCCCCTGTATTCTTCCAAAGCATCTTGTAATTCAAGAGGATCCATGTGAGCTGCTCTCTGATAAAGAAAGTCAAGTGAATGAAAATTTGTAATCAAATACAAAACAATGAAAACGAGAAGTTGGTGACAGTGCGGAAAAAGTGACACTACTGGACACTAATTTTTGATACTTTGTCTATTTGACCCAGAAAGTAAAAGCAAGTAAGTGGGCATGAATCAATAAATTATTTTCACCTCCACTCCCTGGTACGAATTCCTCTTGTTATTGTTTGATGTTTGACTTTGTTTTCCCATTAATGAGCCTCCCATCTGAAATGAACATAACCCTTTTAGGTCAACGATTCATTCATTCATAAATCGTCAAATTTAGCAAAGAATGGATTGTTTGCTTAAGAAGCCACTGTCATCAATTTTTTGTGTGCATAGGGAAGGAAGAGAAAAAAAATGAGACGGGAAGCTTTTAGGAGATTGGCATAATTAAGGAAAGCGAGTGAGTGGGTTTAATGGGTTTATCATCACCCAAATCTTGGGTAATTTAAAAAAAAAACGGCAAACTTTGAATAATTATTATTATTGATGAATTTGAGCTAACCTTTTGTGTCTCGATGTGTATAATTTTCTCCACCCTTGCGGGGCTTAGGCTTAATGCGGCCTTGTTATTTATGGAACTTTGCTCGCAACCCATTTTGTTGCTCTTTCACCACCCAAAAATAAATTTAATTCTCAAATCTCAATGGACAGAAGAACAAAAGTTTTTGTGTTGAATTGTCTAGAGCAAATGACAAAGTGGACACTTTTAAAAGACAACTCAAGGGCACATATAATAATCTAAGCATGTACGCGTGCCGTATCAGCTATGGGAAATTACTTAGTAATATCTAAAACTGCTCATTACTCCAACCCTTATCTGCCCAAAGTTTTCCGACGAACCTAGCAAACTTGGAGCGACTGATGAATGTTTGCGTAGAAAATTTCCTTTTATTGGCAAAATGAGATTAGTTTGATGTAATGAATTGGCAGAAGAAACGATTCGTGATTACATGTACACTTTGCATGCATGTCTGTATGTTGTTGAAATAGACACAAGAAGACTAAAAACATGTCAGCACTCTATTCAATTCTAATAACATCGGATGTCCGGAACAAAGCTCAAGTAAAGTTTTTTTTCGGAGGAAGGGAAGACACATTTTCACCTGATTGACGGGTTAGCCGTTTTACGTCGTGACCCAAATCTTTTGTGCACAGATTTAGGCCTACTTTTAGATATAAAGCTGATTAATATTAATGTGTATTGTTTATTGTATTTTTTGTTAATTTCCGTATAAAAATAACACATCAAACAAGCATACTCTGTGAAAGTTGAAAATGTACTGAAGCGTCTTGTTTTGTGTCCGCCTGACACTATTTATTGGTGGACTTTCATACGTTGAATAATTGGAGTAGAAAGGAGAGGCGACATAATGTAACCAATTGAACGAATGAAGTGAGAATGAATTTGCAGCACAGCAAAATAACTACATGGCTTTCACCTCTCTATATCTAGATATCCTTCTACTGTGTATAAACCAAGAAAAGAAAGGAAATAAAGGGGAAAATGATAATAAATAGAAGCAAGAGCGATAACTGCCACTTGTCCTTTTCGTGTTTTCATTTTTCAATTCCAGTCTTGAATAAATTAAACTGGTGGTGTTTTATGTGGCTAGCATGCTTTGCTTTGAGTTTATTATGTGACCAATTACATTAATCTTTTATTTGATTTTTTTTCGATGCCCTTCAACAATCATTCAATAGTTTTCATTGGAAAATGTGTCAATGTCGCAATTAATACCCTACTAAGAGGCTATCAAATGACTAGCAAAATGCTACATGCTACATTTTCTACATAAATATACCTAAATATTACCTAAACCTAAATATCTAAATACCTAAATTTTTAATTTGTACACTTTATAACTCAAGTCTGAAATAAATAAAATATTTAAGAAAAAAAAATGCGCTTTCTGTCATAAACATAATGCTATGCCGGCTATGCGACATTATAGTTCATCATGTTGCAAATATTTTCCTTTTCATTCATAAGCTGTAGCAATGCAGTTTGGATGTTGGAAAAGACTCGTGCTTTCTCCGGGTTTCCCCTCCATGACAATCATAGCAGTAGAATAAGTGGAAGAGAAAGTTCAAGCTTTCTCTTATGGGAAAATTATAAGAGTTTGAAAACGTCTCCAGCAGCTGTCCGCATTGTCTTCACCATGTCAAACTTATCATCGTCGGTTGAAATTTGGCCTTATGTGGATCCCCCAACAATTTCCCCTTTTGAGTTTGAGAAATTTGACGCTGTGAAATGGCGAGATTGGATGGCAACAAATTGGCCGTTTAGTGTGGCTCTCTCAAGTGTCTACTTGCTTCTCATCAACGTGGGACAACGGTGGATGAAGGATAGGGAGCCCTTTGAGATTAGAGGCTTTCTAACAGCATGGAACCTCGGCCTTGCTTTCTTCTCTTGTTGTGGTTTTGTGCGAACCTTCCCCGAGCTCTTTCAAGTTGTCAGTGGGCCCGATGGCCTTCATCGGTCAATTTGTGTCCGGTACATTACATGTCACTTATTTAGTAATACAAGTCAATTAACTGATGTTCACTGTAGGGACACGTTGAATCCTAGTTCCATTTTCTGGGCCTTTTTATACACTTGGTCAAAAGTCGTTGAGCTAGGAGTAAGGCATACTTATATATAATATATATATATGTGTGCATGTATTGTATCATTACATATATGTTTGAACAATGTTTTTAGGACACTATATTTCTTGTCCTCCGAAAAAAGAAATTGATCTTTTTACACTGGTAACTATTTTCCATATTAATCCTACATTACAATTATGTTGTAATTTAATTCCCTTTATTTGTTTAAAGGTTCCACCACGTAATGAATTAATCTTATCAATCTTATTATTATCCTATCTTATTAATCTTTATCTCTTTAAAGGTATCAGTCTTAATCCTTTCATTTGCAACTTACGCTGACTATGAACCTTCTCTAAGATGGTAAGACTAAAGATAAATGTTTTAATAAAATATTTGATGGTTTTTTTGTAGGTTCGGAATAGTGAATTTTCTAGTTCATTTTTATATGTATACGTACTTTACATTGAAGGTAACCATTAAATTTTAAAAGCAGAACACATAATTTACATTTACATAATTTAAAATTCAATTCAGGCGATGCGTTTCCGACTTCCAAAAAGTGTATCGATTACAGTGACAATGTTTCAATTGAGTCAAATGGTGATGGGCATTGCTGTGAATTGTTATGCTATTTGGATGAAACGTAATTAAAAATTATCTGAATACCGAACATTAATTTTTTGCCAAAAATTATTCTATCATTGTTTTTAGGCCAAGGGACTCCATGCACTAGAAGTAACACGAGTCTCAAACTTCACCTGACAATGTACGCCTCGTATTTAATACTCTTTGTTGACTATTTCTTCAAAACGTATCTTGTCAAGACGCCAAAGCCAAAGCGTGTTTAACAGTTGCGGCACAGTAACTAAAAACAAAAGACAATAATTACCACAAATTGTGTACATATATTATGGTTGAAATTAGCTTACTTAATATAATACCATTGTAATATATCTTGTAAAGACCTATTAAAATTGTCCTTTTTCAGCCTCATAATTCTTGACTCCATTCACTTGTCTCGCCGAGAAAAATTTAAAATTTATAGATGCAATTACAACCGTGCAAAAATTAAAGGTGACTGCATTTTATGCTTCTAAAAGAGGCAGCATACATATAAGTATCTCATTATGCAGTTCATTTCGTTTATCGCAATAATATTAAATCAAAGCATTCATATTGCCGAAGGCATTATATCTAAAAATAAACCACTTGATTTTAGCACGCATTACAAAGTGAAACTCAGTTGTCTGTGATCAGTTTATGAATCAATCAATGAGTTGAACGACCAAGTTTCCATTTACTTGTCATTCATAAATTAATGAAATTCAATCATTCGAGGATATGGACAATTTTGTCAATTTTTAAAGGTTAACAATACCCTCAGAAGACATTCAAGACATGCACCTGCATAAATACCTAAATAATAATAAAAATTGCCTTCAAGCATTTTCAATGTTAATCTGTCCAACTTTTTGTATAAACCCTAAATAATATAATAATACCTGTATATTGGAGGCAGCGAATGATAAAGATTCAATATAGCTCGTGCATCTCTTTTAATTGTTGGCTTGCTTCTAAGAAAATGCAACCCCTAAATATAGCATCTTTCTATGAGGGGATTTTTTCCATCCACTTTCGTTTCAATTATATTTACAATCAAAGACCCTTTAGTTAGTGAAAGGTGATTCGTATACAACTACAAAGTTAATTGAACTCTCTCAAAAATGGCTATTTTTAGGACACTTGAAATGAGGACTTAACCCCTTCACCTCATTTTAATCTGTCCCACTTTGAGCCACTTTCCCTTTCTTATTATTACCTGGAAATCTTCCAGAATTAAAATACACAGACTGACCCACATTGCATTTGATTTTTACCTGAAGCACTTGATCTTTGTGACCAGTAGTGGACTTCCTGTCCCGGCGTACGTTTCAAAGTGCACGTAGGCACCGCACCGTTGGCTTTTTTGTGGGGCCAAGTTCAGGAAAACACACAACAACATAATGATTACCAAACTGTTTAATTTTGGAAGTAACAAGACGGAGACGTATAAAGATTACTTAGTTTGGGTTGGTACCCTACACTATTTCGTACTACTAAGATTTTAAAACTGCCTGCAAAGTTTTTGATCAATCCATTCCTTTTTATAGGAATACACAGAACCTCCCACGATACAACCTTTGTGGTTTGAGCGACTAGATTTGATTGACCGAATCGAATGGGCCATAAAGTATTGGACAATTGCCCTGTGGGCTGCTGTCATTTATTTAGTCCTGATTTATATTGGACGCAAATTTATGGAAGACCGAAAAGTGAGCAATTGAAATCAGTAGAATCATGATAAGAATTAAATATATGCATATTTTTTTCCTCAGCCATTTGAACTACAAACACCATTGATTTTGTGGAATGGAAGTTTAGCTGTCTTTTCAACGTGGTCGTTCATCCGTGTGATTCCTGAACTAATACAAGTCCTCAGCCAGAAAGATGGATTTTTTCGAAGCGTTTGTATTCGAGAAATATTTAATGAAAGTTCTGCTTTTTACGCTTATCTTTTTATCTGGAGTAAAGTGTGGGAATTAGGGGTAAGACATATTTATCTGTACACGAGGATTGACTAGGAACTTTTGGGTGTAAAAATTGCAAACTCATAACATGAAATCAAGTGATCTCAAGTGGCCCCATTTCTTAATTAATTCACCCCAACCGAGTGGGTGTGACTATAAGGTTGAAAATTTGCATAGACTATCTATGGATCATGACCCATCAGTTGGCAAAAACACATTTCAGAAAAAAAGTATTTATTTAGAGATATACCAACATCAAATTTAGATACATCCCATGCAAAAATATCGGTAATTATTATCATTGTATTTATAATTGCATTTATTTATTTGGTATTTCAGGATACAGCGTTTATTATATTGAGAAAAAAGAAACTCATGTTTCTACATTGGTATGATTTTTTTTTAAATGTTTTGATTTAATAACAAAATGAAACTTCTCGATTTAAGGTTCCACCATTTATCAGTTTTGGTGGCAGTTTGGATTTCAGTCTTTCACTTTGATCCCGTGTCAAGATGGTTCGGAACTGTGAATCTCGGTGTGCACAGTGTCATGTATACATACTTTATGCTAAAGGTACACAATTCTTACCATTTCAGGATTATTAATTTCAGTTAATATTTTAAATTAAAATTTACAGGCAATGAAGTTTAATATCCCTAAAGCTATCTCAATGACCATCACATTTCTCCAGATAGGCCAAATGGTTTTGGCTGTAGGCTTGAATCTTTACGCCATTTACATCAAAAGTATGTGAAAATATAAAATGAATATATGTCATGTGCATATTTTAAACTGAGACTTTTTTGTTTTGGTTTTACAGGTCGAGGGATTGGTTGTGCGAGATCTGACGATGGCATTAAAATACATTTCTGGCTCTACTTTGCATATCTTGTACTATTTGCTCACTATTTTTATAAAGCTTATTTAAGACCTTCCAGAAAGTCAAAGACTCAGTAATGATATTATACTATTCAAGTTCAAAATCCTAAATATGCATTCTAATTTGGGGATTAAGATTTAGACCTTAAGTGAATTAATAAAGAAAAAATGTGTTTATCTTTCGTTTTCTAAATGTTTGCATGAACCCAAGTTTTATATGTCTAATAGAAAGGAACAAAGAAGTAGCGTCAACCGGGATTCATTATACTATACACTGACGTCTCCCCAACGTTTTGTATGTACTCATGCTTTGGATGCATGGACCCTTTAAACCTAATCTATTTTTAACCATGTCCCTTTGACCATATTTTCGTTAATTATCTGTATCACAAAAAAATATTTTTAAACTGTAAAGAAATTAACAAGAGAAAATTGTTCATTCGTTCATAAACATAAAAAGTTGCGTCACATTTATGTATAATAAGAGAAAGTCATATTCTTTCTCTTGACCTACATAAGTCATGGCTTCCAGCCCTTTGACCTCAGGTAGGGGCAAAATTTTTAATTATTAATAAAAAGAAATATTTTAATGGGTTATGAATAAATAAAATAATGCACTTGCATGATTTGATTATTACAGACCCCAAACTTAATGGGAGGATAACGCTTCAAATCCCATTAACTCGTTTACAAATTTTGCAATCTTCATCCAATAAATCTGAGCCTCAAGAAAGCTTATTAGTATGTTCAATTTGTTCCCAAAAATATAAAAACGACTTGAATCATGATGATAAAACCTCAAAGCGTTTGGTTTTTCAAGTTTTATGCAACCATCTGAATCAGTCGGCCTTTTTCGACAATTTAGAAGGAAACAATGAACTTGATAAGATGCTGAATGACCTCTACTTTTGTCCCGAATGTATGGCATATGGATGCAGGCTATTTCACCTGGACCAGGACTTAACTGCGTTGTTGACTGAAATTTGTCAATTGACAAGATCGTTTCGAGAAATTATCCTGTTAAAATTACCTGACTGTTTGTTAACTGACTCGAATTATGTTAGAGACTTCAAAACATTGATTGCACAAGGTATTGTACCATAAATGTTTAAAATAAAAATGTCGAAAAAATGCACTTGGCTAATCTATCTTTTGATTCAGTTCCAGAGCTGCCAGTCACAGACATCGTGGCCTATTCTAGCAAAGAATCAGATCCAACTCCAGAGTCCTGTGAAAGGAAAGACCAATGTGATGCAGCCACAGATATTCAAGATGACCTTTTACCTGCCCTTTTTACCCAGACTCAAATGGAGGAGAAAGTACTTGATAATAATAATTTGGTAGAATATGAGGAAGAATGTGCTCCCCCTCCAATGTCCCCTTCGCCACCTTTTTCCCCTTTAGGTGTAAACATTGAAGAGCACAAAAATGGCTCGATTGATGTTAGTCCAGTCATCGATTTGCCTGTTTCTTCTGAATCTTCTGATTTCCTACTGCCGATTTCCGAACCTCCAAAGAAAGCTCCTTTCGTTCTAAAGTAATTAACATTCATAATTTATCATTTGATTGTATTCACTCTGTAACAAATAGTTTGTTTAATATTTTAGATTGAGGAACCCAGAAAATGGAAAACAAAAGTCTAAAAGAAAGCTTGGCAAACCAAACTTGAAAGTCAGTGTAAAAGAAAAAACGAAAACACAGATACTTAAAAGACGCCACGAAGAAAGGCCTGAGAACATGACATCCTCAGTCACTCCTGCCCCTTTAGAAATTCCTCGTAAGAAAGAGGGGAAAAGAAAGTTTCCTTCTGACCTTCCAGACATGGACAAGGAAGGCTATCAAGAAATGAAAAAGTTGGGCATTCCATTCAAACGTGTTATCGTTTCTGTTTGCAGTAAGTTAATAATTATTAAATTTATCTTCTTTTTTTTAAAAAAAATATCGTACTAAATAATATTTCCTATTTGCTTAATAAAGATATGGACTCGGCTTCAATAAAGTCTTTCTTGAAGTCGAAACATAAAAAAGAACCATCATTTAAACAAAGCCATATGAAAAGCAACAAATCAATCAAGTTGTCCCAAAAGTTGCTTCAAAATTGCAAAAAGATTAAATTATCCAAGAAATCTACCATGAAAGATAGAATTAAAAAAATATCCAACAAAACTATATTAGAATTTTCTAAGGATAAAGTAGTAATTGAACAAGAATCTGCTTCCAGTTTCACTTTCAAGAAGAACGAAGCAGCAGAGCTATTAGACATTTCGCAAGATAAACACTTGCAAAATGAAACAATGGAACTACCCATAACATTTATTCTTCCAGCAGATAATTCTTTGCAGAGTTCTTCTCACCAGGATGGAACAATAGAATTACCAATAACGTTTATTATTCCGAAAAATACGCCAAACGACAGTTCTTTGGATGCCACAACGGAAATGCCTGCTTTTGTCAATCCAACCACCCAAAATGAAGAGTCATTATTCCAAGTTTCTTTTGACAAAGATAAACCGATCGTCCATGATAATAACAATGAAGCAATGAACATGTCGGAAACTTTGAAGGAAGATAAGCCCCTTCAAATTTTCCCCAAAGACAATCACTCTCATTTAGTATTTGGGAAGCGAGAATTTAAACCAACTTCCAAGTTACTAGATTGGGTCTCTCGACGTCGCAACCGTTTAAGTGACTCATCAAATTCGCCAATTGACAATAGAACATCTTTACTTGGCAAAAGCATTCTCAAAAAATTCTCTCCCCCAGGAACTGAATTGAAAAGATCTAAGCCCTCAGTCGCATGGTCTCAAAAATCACCAACGTCTCAAATTTTTAAGAAAAAGCCATCCCCCATAAAAAAGTTTCACAAAAGCAGAGTCTCAAAAAAGTTGAAATTAGATATGGACGCATCTGATCCTTATCTTGAAACCGAGTTGAATCTTTTGCCCCCTTTGCTTGTTAGAATGGACAATGTTGAGGAATTCGACGGATGCAACAATCAAGTCGACCAAAATCAAGCTCCTCCATTACTCTCTCCTTACGACGTTTTGTGTTAAATTGTTAATTTCATTTTTGAACATTATCGTCTTTAATTAATTAAAATATATATTTACTATTGTTGTATTAAGGATATTAAAATCATTATTTTGTTTTATTTCGAGAGACGCTTCTTTTGTCATTGTTTCATCTTTCGACACTTTTCTTTAAAGTTGAAGGTGGGAATTTGGGAATAATATGTGATATGGACTTTTGATTCTGTCCATTTGATATTTCTACATTTTTTCTACTTGCCGGTATTTATAGTAATGACGAAAGTGGGTGTGGTTTGGACGCTTTGTGCAGGATTTGTTGTCCGCTTCTGCTTGTTTGCCACAAATTTTAACGACGTCTTCCAAAAACGGATCGAAGTGGCCACTCCTCTCAACTCATGGCTGCGACGTAAGTATTATAATTGTCGTCATTATTGTAGTTATCTCATTTTAATAAACTATGATCACATAGTGCAGGAAGGGCTGTACTTGATGAGGAAGGGGATAAGTCCTTATTCAGGGGACACATTTCATGAGACGCCGGTCACTCTGCTGTTCGCCGACATCTTGGTCCAACTCCCCCAATTTATGGTCTATCTTGTCTTCATTCTCTGTGACCTCCTAACCGCAGTTTTACTATCCTTAGCTGTAGATGAAGCCAAAAAAGCATATGTAAGTTTTTCTAATCATTATTATTTTTTTAAATAAAAAAAAGGTTGCACTTAATCATTTGTCATTCATTTCATTTGTCAGTTTTTGAAGTCACAAAAGAATTCCAAGCATCTTGACACAGAGGAAGCCAAGCAATTAAATTTAAAAATTGGCGATAAGGAGGGATATGGTGAATTTGTCATCATGGCCTATTTATTAAATCCCTTTACGATTATCAACTGCGTGGGTCAAACTACGACTGTGTTTGGAAATGTCGTCACTGCAACATGTCTCCTTAGCATGCTTAAGGGTCATCGTCTACTAACAGGGGTCAGCCTTGCATTCGCAGCTTACCAGTCTCTCTACCCAATTAGTTTGATATTTCCGGCCATCATTTGCATCTATGATAAAGAGAAGGAAAGTGGACGGACAAACCCTTGTTTTAAAATATCTACTGCCAAGACCGTTGCAAGTTTTGCATTGCCATTTACTGGATTTTTATATCTGTCATTCCTTGTGACAAAAGATTGGGAATTTCTGGACAGTACTTTTGGATTCATGTAAGAACAATCATGAAAATCAGTTCTTAATAAGAACTTCTAATATTGCCCTTATTATGACATACTGAATATACTGAAAACAATGAAAGTTACCTTGTTTTTTTTTTAGATTGAATGTTCGCGATTTGAAACCGAATATTGGTCTATTTTGGTACTTTTTTACTGAGATGTTTGAGCACTTTCATTTGTTATTTATTTGTACATTCCAAATCAACGCTTTCATTTATATGGTTCCCCTTACCATTCGATTTTCCAATGAGCCTTCCTTACTAATATACGCTTTCTGCTCCCTGATGACAATTTTCAAGTCTTATCCCTGTATTGGGGACGTTGGATTTTATTTGGCTTTGTTGCCAATGTGGAAACATCTACTTCCTTGTAAGTTTGCATTTATTCTACCAAAATCATTTTTTTCCTCACTCATGTTTTATTTTATTTTTAAATAATCAGTTATGCAGCAAAAGTTTTTGGTTGGCTGCTTTTTTATTGCAACTTCCGTCCTAGCCCCCATTCAGTGGTTCCTCTGGATTTATTCGGGTTCAGCTAATGCCAACTTTTATTTTGGAGTCACTATTGCGTTTGGAACTGCTCAGGTCAGAAATATACATGTACTTGTATTTACACTTAATTATATAAAATTAATTTATTTCAGATATTTCTGCTAACCGACGTGCTTCTTGCTTATATGAAACGAGAGTATTATCTAAGTCATGGCATGAACAAAGAAATTAACGGAAAGCCTGCGGGACTGTCTTTACAGTAACTACTTACTATTGTTCATTATTATTTATATTACAAAAAAATCTTCATTGTACTGTACTTTACTCTAATATGTTTTAAATTTATAAAGGATTTGATATAAATTCTTATTTATTGCATCATTTCACAATTTTATCTTTATACGAATAGTTCGAGTTTGAGTTATTTGTTAATCTTGTGGGGATGGACAGATTTCCCAGTTTTCTCCCCAACGTTCTTTCTCTTCTGTTCGTTCTTTGATGACCTCAGAAGCGTCGATTAATGGACAACACAATGGCTTTATTTCAAATTGACAGGGTGGCTCTCCTCCAGGGATTTTTGGCTTATCCTTCTTGTCCCATACGTAGTCCACTTCATATGTTGAAAAATGATCAAAAGCCGGCCTTGGATCTGGTGGCTTTCCTCCATCCAAGCAATAAATTGGAATGCAACTTGGAGGGAGTCCCTTTGAGGCCACTTCAGCGTCTACTTTTCTGGCTGCTTCCATTTGTTCTTTGGAGCAATATTTGGGGGCATCATTTACTGGGGGTGTTTTGAAGGACGCTCTGTAGGAAGACTCAATGCATTCTGGAGGATATCGACAACGCTCCTTCTCCAACTCGTCCATAATGCGATACTTGGCTTGCTTAATTGCTTGCTGGGTTGGGAACTGGCTTTGGATAGGACATTCCCTTGTTCCTTTTCAAATTATGCAAAAAAAACTTTATGAAAATATGCATTAATTAGGGGTATGAAACACAAATAACAGTACCTCCTGCACATAGTAGCTTGGGCCGTCGGGGGGGTTCTCTGTCGCTTGGGACATACCTTGGAGTATTCCACGCAATTGGATATCTTCGTGTTGGAGTTGTGGTCGCCTGATGAAGCTTGCAAGGAAACTCGCAACCGCAACATGCTTGGCATAACTTGCTGTCGTTTGGACAAGGACAACAAGGAATTTCTTTTGGGCATCTGCAACAATCCGATGTGTCAGTTCCAGGTTTCACAAGCAATTCTTTTTTCAAGCGTTGCCAGTTTGGTTTGGTCGTGGCTGCAGGGGCCGTAGAAAAACGAAGTTGAATTCCAACAGGATCTTGACATCCCTAGGATAAAATATAATAAAAAAGTAAAAGTGTCGTAATTTTAATTGTCTCGAAACTTTTTGGCAGACCTCGTCACAACAAGGTGGATCACCACAACCTCCACATGGTTCATTTTGAGAACAAATTGGTTGGTAATGAGCTTGTGGCATGTCGTAGGCCCTTGCGTACGTCGTGTCTGTGGTAAAAGGACACAAAAACTGTTTCGGAAGGAAAGTTCCCTAAACAAAATTAATCATACTATGTGATTCGAAGAGATTCATATGAAAGATGTTCATACATATTGCGGTTTAATCCCTTCAACAATTCTAAAATAAAATTAAAAATATTGATAAATATAAAAAAGGGATTAAAAACTAAAAAAAAAAGTAACAATAACCTGTGACGTTGGGTTGACATGTCTTTGTGAACGCATTCAGTAAAATCATGGTTGTAGGTGCTCTCAAATCTAAAGCGCTCTGGGGGAGGGGTGCAGTCGCAATAGGGTGGGATCCCAAATCTTGGCCCTTTGCTGAAACTGAACTAAATACAGCGTACAATACAATTCATTTAAGATTATCATCATACAAAAGTTGTACGGTAATCTTCATACCCGTTGTTTCCAAACTTCCTGATTGTTTGCTTTACGATCCGGGGCAAAGCTTGTGTTTGCAATTGGCTTGCACCACTGCTTGTAATTGACAGCATACTCTGAATTTCCAGTTCTGGCCTTACAGTGATCTGGAATTGGGTATCTAAAAACAGGCCATTTAAAACTACTGTCAAAACCTTCAAAGTCACTTACTTTCCTCCACTGGTCGGAAAACAGTCGCACATCTTGCTTTTCCTTAAAATCGTCTAGAATTTTTATGTGATAGTGATGACAAAAAATGAAAAAAAGTTGAAAGTAAAGCAGATTTTTTTGGAATGCACAAAATTATTTCATCTTGCAATTCTTGCAATAGTTCATATGAACGCCAACGCCAACGTCATAGCTACTCAGTTTTGTGATTCTCGTGATTGATGCTCAAATTTTGACTCACGCCAAAAGCTTCATGATCACGGAAAAATAAAAATGATGGAATATATATGTATAAATGTTTGAAATTAAAATACATTTAATGTTTATAAAATCAGTAAAAGTTACATTCTTTTTGCTTACAAATAATAATAATAAAAACTAAAAACGATAAGTCATTATAAGAATATATGCGATGTCATATTCATGACATAAAAAACTTTTGATTTGGGAACACATAAAGGAATCTCTTCTTCTTGTGGTCTAACGAAATCCATGATTATGGCTTGAGTGAAAACAGTTCCAAAAATAAACATTCCCAAGCAAATGAACAATCCAGACATTGCAACAAGTCCATGACGTAATCCCTTTGAACGTATTTTCTCCGAAATGCTAAGCAGACACAGTCCTGAAATAATTTTAAGTATAGTATAACATAATTATCAAGCGCATTAATTTAATTATACCTGGAAAAACAAAGATAAAGATTGCTGCTAGACTTCCCAAGAGCTGGATTACTGAACCAATGTTTGGCATGACTATTGCCAAAATGAGCGATGCAAAAAACCAAACGCTCACACAGATCACTCGAAAATGTTCCTTGACTTCGGGATTAACTTGCAGAACTCCGGCAACTTCTTGAGGTTCCACCCAAAGACTATTTACTGCAGCATTTCCACAAAAACTGAGGATTGGGTAAGTGGTATATGTTTTCACTGAAATTGCAATAATTGCAAGAAGGACCCAAGGATCTCTAGCGTCATAGGACTTTAAAATATCACTTTCCACTTTGGATCCGAATGTCAGATAGCCAAAAGTGGCAGCAACAGTGTAGGTAAAAACACAAATGGCAATGGCTAGGAACACTGCAGCTGAAAACTGTTTTATGTTACGTTGTTTGAAGCACGAATAAATTGGGATGACACTGAAAACAAATTCTAGTTTTTTTAGTCAACCTAGATTTTTAGCCCAAATGAAAAAAAAACTCAATAAAACTTTACCTGACGTGGCACTGAAATCCAAAACATATCGTGGGTACAACTAAAAATACATCGGTCCATTGAGTTGGATGAGTCTTGATTTCTCCAGGAGAGTAATCGCCATTGTAATATTCGACGATGATTAGCAAACTCACATAAATCACAGATATAACGCCAACAGAGCTGTGAAAAAAAAACAATAAGCATTGTTGATTAATTCATTGATCAAACTATACCTCAGATGTTTCAAAAAGTCGATTTTCTTTGCATAACAGAAAGGTAATATAAATAAGAGCGAAGTGATAATAACTGTAAAGTCTCTATTCATGTACCACTCATGGCAAAAATAGTGACCATAAAGACTGGCAAATACTGAAAACAATCAAAAAAATTATAATTATGTATAGAATGGATCAATTCACTTGAAAGAGATTAATTATTATGATTACTTCTGTCAAATTGATCACCAATTATGATGAGAAAAGTGATACAAGTACCAAAACAGTACAAAGCAACACAAAATGATGTAATTTTTTCAGCCTTTCTTCCCCAAGTGAATGCTAAAACTTCCTGCAAAGTTTTCGAACCATCCCAATCCGAACAATAGGCTAAGATCAAAAGGGCTGGGATTATGAAGCAGAGTAGAAAAATTTGCACGGCTACGCCAGTGACCACTCCCCCAGCTTCATGAAATGCGGCTGGGAAGTTCAGAAGGCCGGCGCCAAGTGCGGCGTTAACTATCAGCAAACTTGAGCCAAACCATCCCGTGCCCAAATCATCCCCCGATCTTGAGGAATTGGTCAACAAAGAACTGCTGCCAACAACCACGGGCTCAAGATTGGACGAGCTTTGTTGGTCTTCATCTCCATTGTTCACAATCAAAGGTCCATCCGAATGCTCACAAGTTGCGTCCTCGTCTTGACTTTGAGTCATTCCTCTTTAGATCGTCTGGACGTCTAATCATAAAGTTTATATATTAGTTGCATGTTTGAATATTAGTTTTTATAAGATTCCACCTTTGTTCCAAGTTCAACGTTCAAGTTCAAGGACAGAAATTCACTTTCTTTGAAACTATTGATTTGTTATCATCTCTGTATCCAAAATTTCACTGAATTTGAGTGCAATGTATTTTATATGAACATTGTTAATCTTACAATGGACTAAAAACAACTATGAAGTAAGAAACAATTAAAATAAAACTCCCCCAAGTGGAGCTTTGAGCTTGGTCGTTCTTGGAAGTGTGATGTGCTGAGTTGCATTCAGCTCCTCATCACAATAAATAAGCCGGTGAAATACTAAAAAACTAGTCGTAAGCCAAAAAGTTGAAAGTGAAAGACTTTCACTGAAGTTTCTCAATTTTGGAGACTCTCTCAAACTTGTCTCAAAATAGCTAATAAACTATGCATACTCATCAAATTGCAAAGTGAGACTTTTGAAATAATTGACTATTTAATTGATAATTGGTCAGTGAGTGAGAAAGCTTAATCACCTAAAACATGTCTTCCCTTCTAACCTTAAATATTTCAAGATCGCTAATACCAAGGCCTTCATGTTACCGACCTTTTTGTGTGCAAAAACTTTCCGGACATAAAAATACAAATTTCAGCACATTTTTCTTGAACAAACAATTTGAAAGCCCTTTGACCTTACCTGTCAACCAAATCACAGATTTTGGACGAGGGCTTTCTTCTGGGGCCCAGAAAGCCTCCACTGGGGGAGAACAAAAAATCAAGTCAATTCTTCATAAATCTTTCCCTTCAGCCTCAACAGTCGTTGTGGAAGATATTTCAGGTATTTAAAAACAACAAACAATTTAAATGATGCTACAACGTCAAATGATTTGATTTTTCAGGAGGCTGTGGCTCAATGTATCAAGTTTTTGTAGAATCTAGAGATTTCGAAGGCTTATCTATTGTAAAACAACACCAGTTGGTCAACAAGGTGAATATTACATATCTATGTACACTACAAGAGAATCATTATAAAGCTTATCTTAATTTTTGTGTCTCAGGCATTAAAAGAAGAGATCAAAGACATGCACGGAATACGGATACAGACGCAAGCACCAAAATAGAGGGATAACTATAATAATTTATGAAATAAAAAGATGATTTAGTACTTGTTGATTAATTATCTAATTCATGGCATGAAGACTCCACGTGTCTAGTAATTTAGAGACACAAAGAGTTCGTTTTTTCTGCAGCAGCTGCATTACTTTCTGTTTTTTTCCGTAGCTGATTTTGCAAGTACTTTTATAACATTCAAAATATTCAAATTATTCTAGAATTTATTAGATTTTGAATGATAAAGTGTTAGAAATCAATATCTCAAACATTTTGTACAAAAAGTGCTCTAGTCGCAAAATCAACAGGTTAAAAAAAATTAGCTTACTTCGAGTGGATAATTAGTGGAGAAATTAGAAAATGAGGTAGATGATATTTGTTGGAATGGATCTTGACGATGTTTACGTCCAAATTGGTGAATTTGGGATTCAGCAAAAAGTATATTTCCTGGCCCTGTCACTTTTCAATTTATATGCGCCCTTAAACTTGGTCCAAGTTGTTTTTACTGGTATAAATTAACTCAACGTGCTAATAATATTTATTTGTATGGCTAATTAAAGGATCATTAAATAATTGCAGGCCAGCAGCCAGATTTCATTTGCCAAACGACGAATGGAACATCTCTTGAGAGAGCGTGTCCCGACAATTCCGCTGCAAACTGCGTCACGATCAATTATAAGGACACGCCAGATTCATTTGCTAAAGAGGTACTAATAAACTAATTGAAATCCAAACTAAAGTTTAATTTTATACTTTACAGTGGAACTTGATTTGCGATGAGGGATACAAAGCAAAATTGGTTCAGTCTTTTTTCATGGCTGGAGTGGGGGTGGGGGCAGTGGCACTGGGGGCCGTGGCAGACGCCATCGGAAGACGGAAAACTTTGGCAGGGACATTAATTGGCATGATTGTTTTAGGCATTGCTGGAAGTTTTATGCCCTGGTACTCACTTTATGTGGTCGTGAGGTTTGAATTATGAAATTAATCATTTATTTTAAACCAATTATTGTTAAAGGTTCTCCTTTTCTTTAGATTTTTTGTCGGATTTTTTGCTGCCGGAAATATTCTGGCAAGTTTTGTACTATCAAGTGAATTGATTGGACCTTCAAAAAGAGGATTAACTGGGAATATTTTCCAAGTTTTCTTTGCTTTCGGAATTGTTCTTTTATCCCTTTTGGCCATGGCTTTTAGTAATTGGAGAATCCTATCTGTTGTGGCCACTTCAATTGGAATTTTATACGTGTTCCTTTTCATGTAATGAAAGTATCAATTTTATTATTATTTACAAATTTTCCTCAATCTTTATTTTGTTGTAGATTTTTACCAGAAAGCCCAAGGTATTTAATTATTATTTAAAGGTTATTTGCGTGCAAATATCAATATCATTTGAAACTGCTTTAGATGGCTGATTAATCATCAGAGGACAAGAGAAGCCAAACAAATTTTGCGTACTATCGCAAATACAAATGCTATGATTTTTCCTGCAGACTTGGAAATTAACGTTCCTGCTCCAAATGCCAAAAAAGGTCGTCTTCATGACTTATTCAGGAGGAGAAAGACAACAATTTCTACTTTAATTCAGCTATATTCATGGCAAGATAAAAAATCATCCCAAATTACTATATTATAGAATTCATATTTTACTATCAACAAATAGGTTCGTCAATAGTGCAGTCTATTACGGTCTTACATTAGCTTCGGACAAATTAGGAAGTAATCTTTATGTTTCTACAATGTTATCTGGAATTGTAGAATTACCGGCGTATTTTATAACTGCACTTTTAATTGATTGTATCGGAAGGAAGTTGCCATTAAGTCTCTTCATGATAGTAGGAGGGATTTCTTGTGTCCTCATTCAAGTCATAAGCAACGCGAAAGTTACCTTCATTTTGGCGTTAACTGGAAAACTTTGCATTGCTGCCAGCTTTGCAATAATTTACATTCATAGGTTTGCCCGTTAACATATCTTTATTGTGATCACAAATTAATTTTTGACAATTATTATTAATTCCAGCGCTGAATTATTTCCAACAGTAATAAGAAATTCGGGCCTTGGGCTTTGTTCATTTTTTGCAAGGTAATAATGGTATGCAAATAAATGTTAATGGAATTTTTATAACAGCCTTAAATGTTTTCATGAAAATCTAAAGGCTTGGAGGGATTCTAGCTCCATTTATTAGCTTAGCCGTAAGATATTTTGAACAGATTTTTAAATTACAAAATTACTTTATAAAACTTAATTTTATATAGGATGCAATTGAGCCATCGTTTCAGTTCACCATATTTGGAATTTTAAGTTTTTCTTCCGGAATGTTGAATCTACTGCTGGAAGAAACTCTAAATAGAACCTTACCGGAAACTATGGATGATCTTAAAAGCGGAATTGGAAACAATCTTAGAAACCAACGTGGGAGATATGCAAGACTTGCTAGCGAAGAGTTAGAAAATTCTGATGAAGAACCTTCTGTGGAAAGTAATAATGAATCTGTGTCAAACATCAATACATGACACGGGACACATATAGCTTTTAATTGGATAAAGGGGCAAGGAACAAGAAAGCTGTCGAAATACTCAGCGTAATATAATATTGAGCTTTATCTGCTTTTATATGAGACCCCCACTAAAAGACAAAAAAAGGTTGAGACTGAACTCTCTCTGTGGTATTAAAATCTAGTGCCTTTAATGAAGTTTAATGTTTAAGTTTGAAATCCCAAGAAAAATTAAACTGTTACACAATAATTACCTGTGATTATCATTGTAGAGTAGACACATTTGTCAATTTTATTATGTTTAAAGATGGGAATAGTACTACACATAAAATAAAGAATTTTAACAATTTCATTTCCTATTACATTTCAAATCACTTTGTTAGTTGTGATTTATTTATTTTTTACCAGATCTATAGATGCTGGCCAATTTTTACCTGTTGAAATTTTTGTAAAAGGTTTCTTTTCACACGTTTGTTAAAAATTTGATGTTCTTGGACATGATGTTTATTGTTATTTGGTATCCCATTTTGTCCTTGTTGTTGTCGAATAATTTCTTCCAAATTGGATGGGTTGAGTTGCCCTATGTCTGTTGGAGATTCTGGACCATGGTCTAAAATGTGTATAACTCTGTCTGATTCCTTTTCGTTGCCTAATTCGTTAGAACGAGATGTATCCGAGTTGTAGTTATTGCTGTTGTAATTATTATCATTCAATGGACGGGAAAGGACGTGGATTGGAACTGGTCGACCCGAATACTGCTTTCCATCTTCTGACGATTTTTGTTTGCCATCGTTTGTTTTAGCCGTATTTTTCTCTTGAGGCCAGCGTCCTGAAGGAAACTGTTCTTTCAAATTTTCAATACTCATGTCAAAGCCTCCATTGAAATTAACTTCATCCTGTATTTCAGAGTCTTTTGTTATAGAAGCTTCGTCTTTTTTATTGACAGTGTTGACGAAATCTTTGTTTTGTTCATTTTGCGGGGGCGAATCCTCTGGATAGTATTCATCCTCATACTCGTCATCGTCATAATAATAATATGTCGGCTTATCTTCAATCTCATTTTCCTCTTTTAATTCTTTGTCCATTTCTGATTCAACATTACTCTTTCTTTGATGATGTTGTTGATTGTGATTAATTTTATTTATTTTCTTTTTTCGATATCTTTTAGAAATTGACACATCTTGTCCTTTGAATGCCGTTTCAAGCAATTTGTTTGCAAGTTTATCCGCATCTTGCTTCTCCCGTTTTTTAGTTTTTTTATGAGGTTTTTTAACATGATTTTTTGAGCTCATAATTTTATTTAACTCCATTGCATCTCGGTGTTCCCTATCGATGGCTGCAATGATGGCCAAAATCTTTTTAATCGTTTGAGCATCTGTGTCTGGATCTCCTGTGAATCTCAAAGACTTGATATTGTCGATGAATATTTTCTTGTGCTTGTCATGTTCGTTTTGATTACTCTTTACTTTTTCATCATCCCTTTCATCTTCTAAACCAGACACAAGAATGCTTTGAAGATCTATCGTCTTTAACGATTCTTTTGTATGGTTGCCATTTTTTGTGACTTTTTGGATGGCTTCTAAATCTTGTTTCCCTACTTCCTTTGCAACTTTGTCAATATCTTGAAATAAATTATTGATGGCACTTGATTCTGCTTTCTTATTTTCTGGAGTTGCGTTAATATGCCTTTCATGATTCATTACTGCAATTTTCCCAAACTGAGCTCCAATTTCTTTTTGTGAATTTCCAACGATGCTTACATCCGTAGGAGAGCCGCTTTCTTTCATTCTTTCTTGGATAAATTGTTCTCTTGCAGCAAGACTCTGGGTTGTGATACTAGTGATAACTTGAACTGTCTCAGTTGTTGTCTCAGTGTCATGTGTGCTTTTGGCGATCGAGTTGTGACTAGTGTCATTAGTATCATTATCGATATTGTTAACATGTTTGGCTAGATAATGGGTATTCAAAAATCTCTGAACATTGTCCAAGTCTTTTTGCCCTTGAAGATTGTCTTGAGGAGGAAGCTCAGAGACGAGACCTCTTAGTTCTTCAATTAGCTGATCTAATTCCTTTTCATCATCTATCTCATTATTGCTCTCCTCGTCGTCTGATTCTTCACACGGACCTTCTTTTTCATCGCAAAAAGTCTTCTTTTCATTTTTGTTTGCATATTTAAAAGTTATTTCGTCTGTAG
This sequence comes from Proisotoma minuta, assembly GCA_034698145.1. NCBI lineage: Eukaryota > Metazoa > Arthropoda > Collembola > Entomobryomorpha > Isotomidae > Proisotoma > Proisotoma minuta. Next base: position 56,366 of record JAQIXN010000134.1, read on the forward strand.
GATTTGCAGTTGTTTCAATTTCATTCGCATGTTGTGGTATTGCATCATCATGTGTTGAAATGTTTTGGTTATTTTTATCCTCGTTTTTTGTGGTGGCATTGACTATGTCTTTTGTGTGGTTCATAAGATGTTCTACTGCTTCAACTAATTTTATTATCCCAGCTATTTTTTGTAGACGAGATGTTGCTTTTTCTGAAAAATTTAATTACCAGCACATTCATTTCAGATTGTTGAGCTACGGACATTATAATTTAACCTTCTACAGTCCCATTATTATTCTGACCAATGTTAATTGTAGCGTTTGTAATCATTGTTTCAAGGGACTCTCGCAGATTATTTGGAACGCTGTCTATTATTTTCCTAATAACGTTTGCGTATTCTGGAGAAATGGTGATATTGGAACTTTGTTTTGGTCCAAAGGGTTCAGGAAGCTCCTCTGGTTTGATCCCTATCTTCAAAAATGCGTCTCTTATTGTATCTATCCATGCTTTATCAATTTCTTCGCTTGTCTCTTTTGCCCCCAGTGAATTTTTCTCGTCATGTCCAAACTATGCGAACAAGAAATCACTTTTTACGATGGATATATGGTAAACTTGAGTTATTTTACCTTTACGTCCTCTTTTGCATCAACTTGAGCTGCACATAATTAAATATTCGAATGTTAATAAAAAAGCATTTTGAATGAAACCCAATGGGCATCTGTATGTAGACGATGTAATACCTTCGAGTTCTTCGACAGACAAAGTTGCGACGACCAATGACGTGAGAAGAACAGCGTACATAAGCCGAATCATGTTTTCTTGCTTCGTTTCTTAAAGCCAAGTCAGCAATGTAACTGACTACATAAAAACTTTTGAAAAATTCCAAATCGAGTGAAGTCATTTTTTTAAGTTAGGGGAATTGGCTAGGAAATTTATTTTTTTTCGTCCAGCATTTTAGTTAGATTAGATTATGCCGCATGTTCATGATTATTGTTTTTTACAAAGTTTTTACATTGTACAATGTAACGTAAAAACTTGGTACTAACTAAAAACTTGGTACTAACTAAAAACTTGGTAAAACTAAGGGAAATGAAAGGTCTAAAAATGTATGCCTGCCATTTCGCAGAAGGATTAGTCTGTAAATCCAGCTTATTTAGGCTCGTCATGCATAAATACTTGCTGCACCCTCAATAAACAAGAATTTAAAGGATTTCATTCAAGTTTGTTACACATTGTATGTAGCTGGTTTATTTAATGCATATACACTTCAAGAATGCCCTTTTTAGTTGAAAAGGATAATGAACGCTGGAAATGCTGCATTCTCCACCTTCTTCTTACATTACTCTTCTGCTTCTTCAGGTAGAAAGAAGCAACTTTCCAGATTGCAACTCAAAAAACTTGGTTTTTGTTTTAAAACAATGGATTTTAGAACGCTTTTGACAGTTTGTATTTTACTGTTTTCTTTTTACGCTGCATCATGTTCTGCAAAGAAATCCAAATCAAACTCAAATTCAGGGATGCCAGAATCTTACCCCAAAAATTTGACCCATGAAGAGCCTTCCCTATCCAGTGAGTTGCAACAGCTAAGACAATTAGGTAAGGTAACTACAGGATCTAAATCTCAAGTAGAATCTCGTAATACATAAGTAAAATTAGTTTTATCAAAGAAAACCCTAATTTGAAAATCCCTAAAAAAATATTTTAATAGAATCTCTAAAATTATTTTTGCAGCAAGCCAAGAAAGCGGAGAAATAATTATTTCTTCTACAACTACCAAGAAGCCAAAACACCATCGGAGAAAAAACAATCGGAGGAACAAAGGACGTGGACATAAGAAGCATCATAAAACAAATCCCACTGACATCCTTAAAGCAGAAGATGACGCCAAAGTGAAGAAAGGGAGCAGCGATGTTTTGAAAACAATCCCAACGGAAACTGGAGCCAAAAACCACAGACACAGAACTCGTGCAAGAGGCTCCAGACATTTGGAAAGAGGTCATCATAAAAGACGCCTCCGAGCTCATCATAATCATCACGCCAAACAACATCAACAACCTCATTCTCAGAATGCAAATCATCATGAGATTATGCCAAAATAACTTTGAGTACTTTTGGTTGATATTATTTTGTTTTCAATATTATTTTTAAATATCTAATAAAATTTAACAATAATCAAACACATTTGGAATGAACCACTTGCCCTTTGTTATGCATTACTGGTTCTAATGAATCAAATCTTCTCCAACATATTCCACAAACACTTTCTTCGTCCAATTGATATCCTTGATTATATTCGTCTAATGTAATTTTGTAGTCTGTATGGACCCTTCTTGAAAGCCCTCGAATTATTTTGGTTTGTCGTTCCTAATTGAGCAAATCAAATGTAAATTAAAGTTAAAAGTTTAAGTGAATAATAAAAATAAGTTTGTACGTACTTTGTGCACTTTTAATCTCACAGCGCGTCCAAGTACGGAAGAAAGAACAGAAAGAGATAAATCATCCGGAAGTAATGGTAAAATTAATGAAATATCAAAATGTTCAACAAATTCATTCAATACATTGACACACTCGGGATGCAGATCCAATTTTTCACTGTGATTAACAAAAAATAAATATTTACAATACGATTTATTTTCGAAATATTGTGTTCAAAAACATTACCTCTTCTCCAAATATGTTTTGAACAGATTTGTAAAAGCATTACGTCTCTGATTTTCATCTTGGATATTTTTGCAATAATCTCTAGCAAATTGATGATCCTGTAAATCATTTATGATAATTTTTAAAGCAGGTTCGTGGTCTCCGGCCTATAAATAAGAAAAATGAAATTATTTTCAAAATTAAACCAAAATTACTGTACTCACTTTGCCATGAAGAATAGCAAGCTCTAAACGCAACTTTGAGTTTGCCAATTTTCCGATAAGAAATTGTACTTTTAAACAGTTTGAGCTAATTAAAAAGTTTCTAAATTGTCCTCTAATTTCATCACAGTTAACTTCATCTGGGTTTTCTATTATGTCGTCGATATACAGAGTAGCCAAAAATGTATGGAGATCTTCATCTTCTAACTTTTTTTCAGTCACACAGTGCATCAAATAAGTTCTACAAATTTGACGGTTAGAAGATAATTTTTCTGCAATTTCAAGGGGTTGAAATAAAGGCGATGGTTGTCTTTGGGTGAAAATCTCAAGGGCTTTGTCCGAATCAATTTTGGCAAGTTTATGATAATAATTCCAAACAAGATGTTCATCATTACAACTATTTTTTTTTAAATAAAAAAGAAGAGTTTTAGTTTAACGTTTGAATAATATAATTTTCTTTGTTTTTACCTTAGTAGTGCATCAATAATTACGTCTATTCCTCCAAACTCGTCGTCCTCTCCACAACTTAACTCTAAAGTCAAAAGATTCATCCAAATTTCCAGTGCTCGTCTTAAATCCCCTTTGGCTTTATGTAAAAAGGCTGCACAGCCAAACATTTTTTGTTCTTCTAACCATTCAAAGCAGTCTTCAAACTCTATAGCCATTTCATTTGTGGTACATAGCAAGCTTGTGAATTTAGATTTGTTGTATTTTGCAGCTAGTTTTAATGCTGCAGTAGATAAATCTTTTGATTCTAGTATTCTTTCAAAAGACAAGAGTATGTCCAATATAAACGTTGCAATTATCTTGATTTTGTGACTATCTCTGTTTGTCAACTGATTAATGTCAGCATATTCATGAAGTTGTGGTAAACTTCTCGTGAAGACGGTTGTGGATGGAAGAATTCCAGGAAATAAATTTAGTATCTAATACGGACACAACAACTAATAAGTCAAATCAATAATAATACTAATAATAACTAACCTCTCTTAGATCTATTCCAGACAAGATTATAGATTCTTTACAAAGGGTTGGATTAAATTGGGCTAATCGATGAAACACAGCTCTTTTATGGATTTTACGAAACAAGAAATCTTTTCGATCCGCCTTTAAATGTGCCATTTCCAAAAGGCTAAACGCTTGCTCGATTTTATCTGATGACAAAAGTGCCTGAAAAATAATTCGTCAAATTGTATAATTAAATAAAAAGTACCGGAAAATTTTATACCTCAACTTGCTCATCCACTGAAATTGGAATGAATCTATATAAACTTCTTGCCGTTCCTACATAGAGCCTCCCTTCGCTTTGAGCTAAGCATTTTGCACCAGGAAATGGAATAAGGTTACTTGTCCCTGGATCTGACAAGCTACAGACAAGAAATAATATTTTAGTCGAAATGTGAATGAATTATAAAAGAAAACGATATATTATTATTAATAATAATATTAATACCTGCTGACATAAATTGCATCATTTCCAACAGCCACAACGTTCAGGCCATCTACGACTAGTTGACTAACTTTTTCTGACCAGATTATTGGAGGCCTTTCTGAAGTGCCTCTAGAAGTTGTAAAAACTCCAAGTCCACCAGGACCAATTACTAGAAATTCTTCCTATAATAGCAGAATTAGTAATCACAAGAAACTATCAATTTGGTGTGTACATACCTTTCCAACATGTAAAACTCTTGGGTAGACGTCCTTTGGGTCAAACTCACAGATATCATGGATGCTTTTTCTTTGTGACATTGTATCTGTAAATATATATTTTCCAGTCGCAAGAGCCACGCAGCACAATCCAGATTCGATCGCCAAAGAAATTGCCATTGCATCTAAACTTATCTCTCTTGTCGAACTGAATCCCTTTTCAGACGCTTGTGCCACCACAATTGACTTCTTTTTGGCAAAACAAAGCTGTCCCAATACAGCAATTATAATATTATTATTTTTAATCATTTCAAACAAGGCATTTAAGACTTACAGACACGACAAATGGGTCATCACTGTTTGGATTTTCATCTACTGCAAAACAAGTTACCGCAGAAATGGTGTTTCCTCTGGGTTCCAAACTTTCGCTGTCGACCATTGCCAAAGTTCCTCCAGCCAAAGTTATCAAGGTATCGAGGGCAGAAGCATTCCGGATCTGGATAATCGGCTGACTCTATTATATACAGTGTATTTTCAAATATTTTAAACTAAAATTGCTGTTTATATTATTGTAAAATTTCCAGACCTTATTGATATTCACTTGACGAACTCTGCTAAAGAATGTTTTTGACCGTTCCTCAGTTATGAAGTATTCCAAAATAAACCTGCAACCCAGCAGGTTAGAAATAATACCCTATCTATCCCTAATGATTGTTTGACGTACCCTTCAGCAGTTCCAAGGAACATGCGAGTTCCGCAACATTCAACACATAAAACCTAAAGGGAGAAAGTTAAAGACCCTTATAAAGACGAATCAAGGGGCTGTGTTACCTTTGCGATGTTCCCATCCACGCTTATACTATTGATGACAAGCTGAATGTCGTAGATTTTTGGAGGGGACATCTCCATTTTGAAGCAGACTGGAAATATTTTAATTCTATTCAGACTTCTTCATGTTGACAAATCTGTCAAATCTGATCTCCGCCCAAATCCATCGGGCAAAGTTGAACAAAGTGCATGATATCGTCGTTGGACAACATTTTTCAAGTTAAAATAAATTATTAAATCATGAAAATTTTTATAATTGTTTTCCCATGCTAATATTGGTTTGCATAACTTTGAAATGAAGTGCAAAGTATTTTGTATGTAAGTAAAGCTGTGGAGGAAATGCATCGCGGATCTCTTGTGCAGCAGAAATATGAAACCATTATGAAAGCCCCGAAATAAACTGGATCCAGTTACATGAAATTGAAATAGCTTGTGCAGACCATTACTTCTACATAATTAGTTAATGGATATTTATTTTAATGAGAATCTAGTCCAACTGTCAACTTTGTAAATGCCCAACACAATTGCTGCATATGACAGTCCATAAATGGAGCGATTAGAAGATGAGTAGTTGGAAAACAAACAAGAATAAATATACAATTTATATGCAGACCAGAAGATAAGCTAACAAAGGAAGGAAAACATTAGACTATTAAGCTACGGAATAGCAGTCTTCATTTTTTTACGATCGTTCCAATTCATTAGTTTGCTTGGTCAGATGTGATTCACAAAACATCTCAGCATTTAATCAAATTATCAAGAAAGGGCTGACCATGACCTTAGACCACAGGGTGACCATTTCCCTCTTTTTGTTCACATGGCTTTCCTTTGCAAGTGGCCAATCTGTTGGGATTTTATATCCTCAAGAGTCAGAGACAAGGGAACGCAAGAGTTTGGACGGTATTTGGAATTTCCGAATAGCCCCAAGAAATGATCCCGATTTGGGATTCAGACAAGAATGGGCCAATCGTCCACTGGAAGAGGTAAATTGAGACAAGCATAACTATTCTTTAAAATCATGAAAAAAAATATTTATGTTTAAAGACAGGTTCGGTGGAATTGATGCCTGTTCCAAGTTCCTATAATGGTGAGATTTTCTCTTTTGATGTTGAAAAGTTTCCAATAAATATGTCCAATTACTAGATATAACCCAAAGCAAATTAATCCGGGACCATGTGGGCTGGGCTTGGTATGACACCCAATTTTGGGTACCAAAAGCTTGGTTTAGTAATAAAAAGATCTGGCTTCGGTTTGGTGGAATTAATTATCATGCAATTGTGGCAAGTTTATACCTAGTAGTTGCATAAGTTCTGTCCAAAACGTTTGCCGTTGTAGCAAGTTCACTGTATTGGCTATTGAAAATATAAATACATTTCCTGAAAGCCCTTGAAATACTGAAGAAAATGTGGTATTTTATTTTCATATTGCCCCCATTTTGTAAGAACAAGGAGCTTGTGAACGATAACCCATAACT